>JACBYL010000629.1:0-53074 GCA_015266385.1 Trichoderma oligosporum | reverse complement strand
GAGGGCGAGCATCTTTCGCGCCGCCCTTGCGCATGCTTTCGAAGGCTCGAGCCGCCGTTGGCGGAGGTGCATGCTGTTTGGCGGTAGGAGGCACTCCAGCAGAGAATCTCTCGTTCCACCTTTGTGCCCCCGAAGGCGTGGTTCGCGGTGGATTACGCCGAGGTGGCACAGGAAACTGTTGGCCAACGTTTTGCCATGGATTTCCTCTCACGCCTGAAGCAGAGGGGTATCGAGAAGCTGCGGATCGCATAAAGACGGCATCGTACTTTGCCTTGGCATCAGGGTCACTGAGTATTTCGTGAGCAGCTTGGATGATTTGAAATTGCGAGTTGACCTGTTGTTCTCGACCAGGATTACGATCAGGGTGGTATTTCAGAGCTGTGTTCAGTAATAAGAAAAATGCTCGCGTATGACAAGATGAGCCAATCAAGCAGTTGGATGCGTTACACACCTAGCTTTCGGAACTGTTTCTTGATTTCCAAGACATCTGCCGTTGGAGGGAGTTCCAAGTCGGCGTAATAGTCCCGCTGAGGCGCCATCGCAGCGCTGAATATCCAGCTTCAAGCCAGGCCTCAGTGCTGAAATGGGCAATGTTCTATTATGAGATCCCCGGATGACAATAACCATATCAAATCGTACTCTTTAAGATTCGTTAAATGAACATGCTCCGGAAGGGGTTGGTCTGCGATATCTAAAGTGCGAACCGCACCGAACTGGGACAAAAGCGTTACGAAACGGACAAACTGGAAATATTGCTGACGAATTCAGTGGTTTGAAATAAGTCGTGAGGGGTCGCAGGTAAAGCGAGCGCAGTCTCGCGTAGTTTATGACTTTTCGAATCTCGTCGCTTGCAGGTTGGAGGGAAGAGGCTCTTCCAGAATTCACTATTAGTGCTAGGCGCACCAGCCGTCAGCCAGATGAATTACGAGACGAAACAGGTTTGCTGTTAAAACGTTGCGTGTAAGAAGAAAAAAAAACCCCAAAGCAAAACAAATGAGACAATAATAAAAACAAATGAAACAAACAAAATAACAACGGCAAAGGGAGATACATTTGGACGAGGGAGCCAGCACCAGCTGCCAGCCTGATGCACCTGGGATGGAGAGAAAAAGCAATAGAACCGCTCCCCCCACCACATAGCTGCAGAAGCAGATGGAGACATGGGAGGGAAAAAAAAGAAAGAAGAAAAAAAGAAAAAAAAAAAAGCAAATCTCGCTGGCTTACCCAGGCAAGGTGAAATGCGAGCTGATACACAGCCAAAAGGGAGAGCGTGGCTTACCCAAAATGACGCCAGAGCCGTGATCGCTCAAAGAATGACAGACGCACAAAGAGGGAGGGTTTCGCAAAGGATATTTTATAGAGAGAAAAAAAAAAACAAATGTGCAATTCCTAGTTAGCAATTTAACGCGCTTGTATAGGTAGAAATCTCAAAAAAATTCCTTTCAGTGTTGGTATGTTCGGCGGAGGGCGAGGAATCAAAAGGATGAGATGCTGAGAAGAGAAACGATTCATAAAAATAATGGTAGAATTTGATTTCCGTTTGATGGTCCCCGCGGTGACGCAGCAAACTTGTTGATAACATGAGAAACATTCATTTAGTGCTACCTAGTGCGCTAACCTATCAATGCAACAGCACTTTAGCGGCTGTGGCTGAGCATAAGCTTGAGCCTGAGCCTCCCGAAGTGGCGCATTCTTCAGGGTCTCACCCCGCCAAAGCTTTTTAACTCTTACTGCTGTCAAAGGACCTCTCCAGTTCTATAATAGTCTATTTATACATTATTCGCTTTCTAAAGAATAATGGTACTTCCAGAAGCTACTAAGTGCCTACGTATGTTATGCGTACCCAGCCGTGATTGATACCGTGACTCTGCTCATTAAATCCGTGCTAATAAGTAATGGCCCTTTGACGTCAATCCGCTGACCCTTGTACCCACGTGAAATCGAGCGCGGGGCTCATCAATCAAGGATCATCATTCACATCATTCACAATAACTCCATACTCTAAGGAGGCAAACCAGATGATCAACATTTGAACCATTCTCTAGCTAAGAAAAAGGATTATAATTAATACAAGATAAATTCACATTGTCATAGGTATCGAACCGGGTGCTCAACTAATAACTACATAAGCAACTAGCCTAGCTGTTCTGTCTATACAGGGTATGTATCTGTCTAGAATTATCATGTGCATCGTGTGGATCGCAACGGAATAATACATGTTTGCAAATATACGCATTACTCGTAAAGTACCATACATCAATGATATCGTTATTTATATTTCATATAGCTCTTCTACCTAGTAACTATCGTGGTGTGCGTTACTTCTCCAGCAACCCGTCAAGCCAAGTACACCTTTACGAATACCGCTTCAACATGCTAAGACTTCAATTAGATATCTACCTATTACCCTAATAGCCATTCTTCATTTATAGTACCTTACCTACTCTCTCATCATTTGTAAGTACACAGATACCGTTACCACAGCTTCAATATAGGGCATCTCCATCAAGCGTCCTGAAGCAATTATATATCCTACATTGCCTTCATTCTACAAAATTAAAAAAAATACGCCAATGCTTGCAAGCCTCATAATGACTGTGCACCCCGTACAGAAAAAAAGAAGCCTCGAAATCAATCTCCCTTCATTTCCCTTGTTCCTACTTCTCCTCTCTGCGTTCAAGATCCCTGGGCAGCCTTCTCCGCCGCAATCTTGGCCTCCATCTTCCTCCTCGCAGCTAAAATCATCTCATCCCTTCTTCGTTGCAAAGCAGCCTGGCGTTCATCACGGTTGGAGCTCCAACCTTTACCCTTTTTGTCGTCCTCCTGTTTCTGTTTCTCCTTCTCCTTCTTCTCATCCTCTGCAGCCACCTCGGTGACCTTGCCCTTCAAATTATAGCGTGTAATTAGATCCGGTTGCGCTGCCTTCTCGGGCTGCTTCGTCGCTGGACCAGAGCTTCCACTCGGGGGTGATTGGTTTCGAAGCGGAGGTGGTTGAAATGTAATAGGAGGCTACCAATAATAACCGTGTTAGTCAGTAAGTTGGTCAGACAAGGGTAATTATAAAGTAGGAGGATCCTGTGGAACGGGAAACATGAGAAACACAGAGATTGTGAGAAAAAAAAAAAGGGCCACCATCATACCGTCTCCAAACGTCCCGCCAGAATCCGCTCCGTGGTGTTCTGAATGTTACCACCATTGCGCTGAAGGTCCCACAAGATGTTCCGTCGCTCGGCTTGCGGAAACATCTGCTGTATTCTCTGCACTGCAATCTCTCTAGACCTGAATATCTGCTCTGCCGTCCTCACTGGCGGCCGCTCGGGGCGCGGTCCCGAAAAGAAAAGGTACCGCACTATCAGGCCCGAAACCAGCAAGACAATGGCGAAGAATGGCAGCGAAATTTGTTCGTCAGACATGATGCCCGTTCGAGACCGCACCTGCGGTCACTCTGCTGCACCTCAAAGATACCTATCCGTGGGGGAAATGACGGGAATTCCGACTGTCGTTTGTGTAAGAGCGGAAGAGCTGTCGGTGAGAGTAGGAGCCCAAGGTCGTGGCTTTGAACTTCAAGGAAGCTTCAGAATGGAGGCAAATGGAGGCGAATGGAGAGACGCAATCAGCTACACGGATTTTGCTAGGTGGACCATGGCTCTTCTTTTGAACCGAATCAGTCTTGGCTCATATTCATATGCTAGGTAGACAGACATGTGCTAACAGGGTTACTTGTACTCTAGAAAACGCCACGAAATCGGCATGGTGGAACCTCGGCTAATTTTACGGCGCTTTTCCGACAATGAGAGTACCCTCGCGTGACAAGGCATGAATATACATTTATCTCTTTTACACGTATAGTCGACCACCAGGTTGGCAGTGCATCAGTTTCTGACACCAGCATTCTTCATTGAACATAACCGATGCAAACCAACTTGACCATCGCAAAGCTAATATATAGGCTTAGGCTTGTCTTCAAAACCCGACTTTGCATTCCAGGACCTCGATGATACCGAACCCATTTCCTTAAAATGCAATAATAATCCTCGATCCCTGTCCTAATGGCTGAAACGCCAAACGATTAAGCAGCTCGACCAAGTTTTCATGTCCCTAATCATCACGCAAGCCTCCTCTGGTCTAGGAGCATCCCACTTCATTCTCCAAATTACTCACGACAGAACCGGCGGAGGTTGACCTAGAGAGGTATCTAAATCCCCATAGTGCAGCGTAAACTCTCTCTGGGTATGGGCAACCAGTTAGCTTTTTGAGAGAAATATGATAACAATGGCAACGCATCACCAATATATATGGCAAAAACTTACCCGATCTTTTCGCCAATTAGTCGTATCCCAGACGATGTAGTATCCACGCTCATGGTTTGGACTCAGGATTTGAGGTGTCATATGCTCATCCTTAGTTAGCCAGACCTGCAGTTTCTTATGCCATCGCCAATTCCGGGAATGCCTAAATTCATGTTAGTATATGTAATAAAAAAGAAAAGGGCATTATTTCCCACTCACAGCTCCACTGCAGCCATTTGCTGCTTTGCATCCAAGGGACAGCTATAAAATATCCAAAATAACGTTTCTTCGTTAAAATTTGGTATCTTGGTTTCTATTGGCTGCACATTTGTTACGCTATAACACTCAGGTAATCGAAATTTGTTTGCGTTCACTGTCGGCCTCGGGGGGCTGTCATCAAATAATGAGTACATTTGAGTCGAGATCAGCCTAGTATTGAAAACGATTAGTCTTCTCTTATCTCTCCTTCTCACACATCACAAGGCAGGCTCTTCTTATTGCCACTTACTCTGGGGAACTTAGATCGAGACCAATCGAGCTTGGATCCATTCCTATGATCATAGCGTGATAGTCAGGATAGTTGTTCATTAGCGTTCGTAAACCTTTAATGCCCCATTTGTCAACCGCGGCCATTCCAGCCAAAGGATCTACAACTTCTGATCCTTGGTTGTCCTTGCTCTCAGCTGATCTCCCATTTGGGCCTTCGCTTCCAATCACTCCAAGAGAACTTCGTCCCTCAGCAGCTGGCGAGGCCACTTCTGACACCTTGCCTGAGTCGTCTTCTCGGAACATTGCCGGCTTCTGCTTGCCGTCATGTTGCTGTTGTTGTCTACCGGAGCCTGCATCGTGTTAAAATAGTGGCCTCAACTCGTATACACATACACACATATAAAAGAAAAAGAAGAAGGAAAGGGAAGGTTACACAACTTTCTTACCATTTGGCGTACCTTGGGCAGGCGGTGAGCGCGCTTCGTTTGATCGGTTGGTCGCTGTAAGAGCATTTAGTAGCCCATTTCCTCCATTGTTTTGCATTCCTCCTGAGGAGCTAGAGTTCTGAGGACTAAATCCTAGGGAAGACATTAAGCTGGCTCCACGCTCTGAACCTATTTCTCCGTTGGAAGTTCGATTTAACGGAGGAAAATCGTCAACGCTACTTGGTTGAACTTGAGATGACTGAGCTCCAAATCGAAAAGGACCCTGAGTCGACTGCATTCGTGAGGATGGGGGACCGAAGAGATCATCTTGCCCACTCTGTTGAGAAGATCCTGGCGTAGGTTGGCTCCGCTGGATAGGTCCGTTAATATTCCTGGAACTCGCCGTAGACCACATCGACCCTTGGTTCGTACTAGGGAGTTGGGAGTTATTCGATAGCGACGGAAATTCACTATGCGCGTTAGTTAGCGCTTGCGATAGGAGACTGCGCCTCTGTACATCCTCGTGGATATATTCGCAGTGTACGGAGGGGCGCGATACATCCGAAGAGGCTGAGTGTGAATATCCCTTCAGAACGGCAGAATATGCTAGGCCAGATGAGGCATGCGACTTGGACTTCATATCTGGTGACTCTCCAGGCTTGCTAACGATCTTTTGTTTCTTTTGTACGTAACGAATCATGATGATATATAGCGGTTAAGGGGGGGGGGGGGGGGGGGGGGGGGATTGCAACGACGATGGTAACAAGAAAAAGTATAGACAGGTGAGTGGAAAGAACATACGACAAATCGAGCGGCGTTGCAGGCTGTGACCCGCTTAGGCTCTGTGCAAAGCTAACATTTCCCCCCAGTTGGCGAGCTTGGTTTTGAAATGCAGCACCTCCCATCGGAACCGTTGCATTGAATGCCCACCCTGAGGCGTTGTTCGCTATATTGCCGACCAGCTGTTAGCAGTTGGTTCCCTGAGCCGAACGGAAATGCCCGTTCCCTCCTCAATTAACTCATTGTATTACACAAGTAAAGTACCTAATTTACCATTTGGTAATCGACTTGACACTGATCGGCCTTGTTGTGGTTGCTGTTGGTTTCCAAACGCGCCGGGCATTCCCCGTAGCGACTGCGGTGCCGGTCCTGCGAAGAAGATAGGTCATTAGCACTTGCTTCAAGACGTCCATCTGCGATATTTGGTATTTGGATGAATTTGAGCTCTCTTTCCAAAGCTTCATAAACACATTCAGTTCCGTCTCTTTTTCTTTTTCCTCCCCGCCAGGGACCGTTCTCAAATCAAAACTACCTGTGACATCAGTGACGGCCCCTTCGCAGGCGGGGCATTGACGACGAGGCGAAGTCGATGTTCGTCTTTGATGACGGCCTTCGAACAGGCTATGTACAATGTCGTGTTCGGTCTCTAAGGACAGAAAATTCATCCTTCGACGATACACCTTCTTCCGTTAACCTGGTCGTATATCGATCGACTGGTCATTCGTTGCGAAAGAACTTGAGACGACGCATCTGGAGCTGGAATTTGTCGAAGGGGGGAGGGGAGTCTAGACATGCCCTACCTGGTCGATTCATGGTTACACGTGGTTGCGCAAGCCGCCAGGATATCACGTTGAAAATCTAGTGTCGCGTATGTATCTGGATCGCCTTTTGAGTTTCAATTTCGTCGTTCCGTATCGTCCTGATTGTCTGTCGTGGTCTTTTTAATCTTTTTTACTGGTGTCGTCCAAGAAGGCTGGGCTTCTGGCGCGGAGCATGCTGGCCGGATTCAAGTGGGTCCGCGCCGAGTTTGATTCGGCAGCCAATCAAGTGTGACGACAAAGTACAAGGCTGGCTGACTACATGTACTACAAAGTACTTCGTACTAAGAAGACCTCGGGCGGGCTTAAAATTGCTGTGAAGAAAATAATGTTCCTATGATGAAGCATAGAGACAAATAGGAAGGCTGAAGGAAATTGCACAAGAGCCAATGACTGGTCTTAGGCGTGCCGCTTTAATTGATCATTCTTCTGAAGCTTGACTCGAAATCTATGTCCTTCACCCCTCTACCAATGAGGATAATTTTCCCTTCCGTTGAAGAAATCTCAGCACCGTCGGGAGCATCAATGAGCTCAAATATTTCCCTGACGCCTTGCAATAACTTGACATCGCCAGTCTTGAAAACCAGTCGGCCTTTTGAGCGGTGAATCTCAAAATCCGTCGTAATATCCTCCATAGATGGAAGTCTGTGGTCCCAGAGAACCGACCGTAACCACCGGTCGACGTCGTCCAGTTGCTCGGGGCCAAGGGCTGGCACGGGAATGGAAATGGTTGATATTGTCTGACGCTGTTAGCTATATGGCCCCCCCCCCTTTTTTTTTTTTTTGAACTAGATACCCGCTTCTTTCAATTGCACTTACAGCGTCTAGATGACTATGGCCTTTGCTTCTGGCCTCGGCCTCGTTGAACTGATCGTAGGCATGAAGATCAAGCAAGAATCCCTCGAGTTGAGGCACGACGCCTCGCTCCGTCACATGTATCCTCGCGGCTCCATTTATAGACTCAATTCGTTGTCTGGCTTTTCTCAGGTCATCTTCGCTAACTAAATCGGATTTGTTGAGAACAATCACGTCGGCATGTGAAATTTGCAAGTGGGCTGTCGTCATCAAAGGGCCATGGTGGTCATGCTCATTATGGTCTTCAATTTTGCCATTCGGGTCATCCAGACTGTATAGGATATTCTTTGCGTCAACCAGAGTCACTACCCCATCGAGGTATATGGTGCTACCAAGACCATCATCAACCCAGAATAGAGGCGCAATATTGCCGGGGTCTGCAAGCCCGGTTGTTTCAAGCAGGATATAGTCAAAGGCTCCCTTTTTTTCCATGAGAGATTCGATGGCATTCACACCAGTATCTCTGTACTGAGTTAGTGTCGTTAATAAAAGTTCGGTTAATGGAAATATATTACTTGACAGAACAACATAGGCAGCCATTTCCAACTTCAAGCCACTCTTCTACTTTATTGTCGCCTTGGTTGACTGTAAGGGATTTTTCAATATCTAAAGCTATAGATTACCCATTGTTAGAATCCCCTCATTGTTTAGAGATAAAGGAAGGAATATAGTAGGCTCTTACAGTCTCCAAATTCTATTCAAAGCAAAGTGTCAGTAAACACAAGACAACACAAGCAGCAAGTAAGCAGAATTCACCAACCGTTCATGATGACAGCAATTTTTTTTCCATGCTGGGCAGTAAGTATGTAATTTAGAAGTGTGGTTTTTCCAGCACCAAGATATCCTATTTATTCCATTAGGCAAGGAGAAATGAATGTTTTCACTCTAGGAGAACTTACCCGTCACAATAGTTATAGGAACTTTTACATTGATCTCCTCTAAGTCCTCAATCTTACCACTAGCGTCGATCAGGTCTGGAGGGGCATCGTCGTCGAAATTCATTGGAGAAGCAAAAGGAAGGCTCATCTACGTAAAAACAAGTAGACAGAATAAAAATCCGCAGTCGCTTTTGAAATCTAGGATGATACGCCAATATCAAAAGCCAAAGGTTATATAGTATGCACCAACAGGAGTATACGGTATATACAGAGTAGGCGGCTCGGGTATATAAGGTACTTACATACCTTATGCACGATGATGTTATTACTACTTAGGAAAAACCCCGATATTAAGATCACCTAATTCTCAATCAGTCCCCTATGCATCTATGAAGCTCTTTGTAGCATTATGCGTTTAAACCATATGCTGTAGCTCCTTGAACGAAACAACAAACCCAATTGGCCGCCTGTCAACAGGAAGTGCCTTATTTCGCACCGCGATACCTCTGTATATCGGTTTCTTTCTCTTCTCTTTTCTCTTCCTTTTTCTAAGCATCGGATCCCCAAGAGTCGCGTCAGCCCACTCAACCATGTCTCTGGCCCCGAGCTCCCCTCGTCTGCCAAGTCCGCCCCCGCCAGCAGAAATCCAAATAGGGCCAAATTCTCCTTCTGGAGGCCCCCCGGCGACTCTGGCAACGACCGAGATGGAACAATCGCATCTGGATGCCAGCTCTTCTCGACGGATTCACCCGGGAACCAAGTCTGCGGATATGGCTGCTGGCCCTCCCCTGGTGCCGCTGAGCGAGGTATGAACCTAGCATGGGATATGGATACAGGTAGCTAACATAAGCATTGAAACTTCACATGCATCAGCTAGACTCACCATTCCAATTACAAGAACATCTTGCCGCTCTACACCATCACAGTACCGCCGGTGGCACTCAGCCTCTAACTCGCGCCTCTGCCCTTCAACTCGCTCAGCCTCCCGCCGGCATCGACCGAACCCTCTGGCTCTACGAGCTCTGCCGTTTCCTCATCTCGCAGTGCAACTCCCTCATAGTCGGCTTCCTTTTTGATACACCACCATGCAGCGCCAACACATGCCCCGAGATGCGCGCTTCCGAATGGCAGTTTCTCTGTGCCGTACATGAGCAACCTAAGAGCTGCTGTGCCATTGATTACTGCTGCCATACACTCGACTGGGCCGCCAACGTCGTCTCAGACCAGAAAATCTTCCCAAGCCGCTTCGTCGTAGTTAGCGATGTTCATAGCAAGAATATCGGCGTCAAGAGCTTGGTCAACGTCTTTCGCAGGCTGCATCGCATTTTCGCACATGCCTGGTTCCAGCACCGTAGCGTTTTCTGGGCCGTCGAAGGCCAGACGGGGCTATATGTCTTCTTCAAGACGGTGTGCGACCTGTACGACTTGTTGCCAGCTGAGAATTACAAACTTCCTCCTGAAGCAGAAGGTCTGGAAGCTCCACCAGAGTTCGAGACAGATAGACCCCCGCCTCAAATTCTGAAGCCACCCTCTTCTCAAAATCGGGGCAGCGAGCTCGATGATGATGGTCCACATGGTTCTGTTAATCGCACAAACACGCGAAGGCACATCAGGAGCAGTCCGTCGACCGGAAGCTCTGTGACAACTGTCCTGGAGTCGGATGAGGAAGACCCGGACGGAGTCTCCCGGAGATTGAAAAATATGCGCTTAGCAGCTCCGGGCGTCTTGGAAGAGGAAGCTGAGGTCGCCGAGGTACCCGTTATTGTTGAACAATCAATAACCAGCGACCCACCGCCTTCCTTCTTCCCGCCAGCTTCGGAACCTAGACAGGACGAGCCAGGCATCCCATCTGACCTGTCAGATGCGGGCCAAACAGTGGTATCAGAAAATATTGTGGAGATTACAGAGGATGATGATAATACTCATACTACTAGTAGTAGTACTACTACTGCTGCTGCTGCTGCTGATGCCGATACCGAGAAAGCAGAAGAAGAGCCACCATCTGCTACAAGCAACGGACACGATATTAGTGAAGCCACAAATACAACCGAAGAACCATCCCTATCTGCGCATGTGGACGATTCCTCCAAGGAGGCATCACCGCAGCCAGAAACTACCACAACAGACACCGCCACGCCAGAGGCGAACGCGGAAGAAAAAGAAGAGGCCCAAGATGATGAGAAAATAAAATAATATAGCGCTCATCGCCTGTTGGAACGAATGAAAAGTATCAGCTAGTCCCAAAGGCCCAGGTTTCATGTTTGACCTTCTATAAAACATTGATTTCTGCGGCAAATCTTTAATAGTTAGACAAGAAACTTTGTATAACGTCACGTCATGAAGCCAATATGGATATGAGGCAATTGGCAACGCTAAGATATCAACTAGTATTAAGAAAAAAATGTATTATACATTGTATGGAGCACACCAGACCTTCCTCAAGTATATATATCCACGTGAATAGTAGTATCTCCACCACTTCCATGTTCGCTGTGTTATTAAGACTCTTCTTGAGATACTTCGTAGCAACAAAAGTCTCACACTAGCCCTCCGCTTCTAGAAATCGTTTGTCTTGTGCTGTGATCTAAAGAAGGTTTCCTTTTTTTTCCTTTGTTAAACAAAACAAGTGTATCAAGTCAGGAAAATTTCAAATACCCCCTGACGCCATCTGTCGAGTTTCAAGGCCTTCGAGATTCTGGCGAATTGTTGGTTGGTATATTCGAAAGCAAATATCTAGTGATAGGCCGTGAAGCGCACTCTCAAAATGTTATATATGTATATCTCCCATATCAATGGCTACCAACAGAGGGTTGATAGCAGGATTGCAGCCAGCCCACTAAGAAACAAGAAGTCGGAAATAAGCAGTGTGTTTGTTAACTTGATTATCTTGCTTGTAACCCCTTTGTAAAGTCGATCTATCAGCTGGTTTCGGATATTTTATAGCCGAATCATATTTCCAAATCTATGATTTTCGCCTTCCGTATCTATCTCTCATCGTTCATCAAGCATAAGTTTATCGAAAAGATGTTTCACCTCGCGAAGGTTGACTTGCTGCGTATTCATGGCTCGAGCGTTTCTTTCGTCCGCAAAGCTTCTTATGCTTTGAAGAATGGGTGTAAATCCTTCGTCATTCGGCAGCCACCACTGGGCACAGGTAGGGTCTCCAAATATCTCTGCCATTTTCATACGGCGAGTAACAGGGTTTATATGCCTATATACGTTGAAAATGAGAATTTGTGCCAAAAGAGAAGATATGAAAACAAGGAAAAGAAAAGATGGCGAAAATCAACAGAGTCATGCTAGAAATCAGATGAGGAAGGGTAGGAGAAAGAAAAGATATTTCCATCCAACAAACGAATTAGTTGTCTAAAAGACACGTACCCCTTGGCTTCTAAGAGAGCAAATTTCTTTCGTAGCCACATATTGTTACTCGGTTGGTGTTGTAAGAAAAGGCTCGCGATTGCAAGGCAAGGTTGCATCGCAATTAACGTTCCTGCTGGCAACTCTGGCCAATACTCCATGGACTCAAAGATCTGACATACTGTGAATGCATGGCCTCCCAGATCTGTAAATAATTGTTCCGGTGAGATATTATGTGACTGGCTTTTATGCATCATGACAATGGAATGCCATTCTGCCATAACGACTGTGTTGTTGAACAAAGGGTGGTCATAGAGCAGGCCCGGGCGGTATGGATCAACGATATCATTGGAATCCAAAGCACGCCGCCAAGTAAAATCAGTGATGAGATATTTCTGGTCACATAACGCCGGATCCCAGCTTCCCTTCCATTCTTCAAGTTGCCTGGTTAGAGAATTATGCTCATGAGCGAAAACTGCCGCTGCCATTTGTCCTCGGCTTCTGCGGGCGTACAAGGCAGACATATCGTAAGAAATGAGGCGCAAGCGAGCGGAACGATCTTCAATCTTCCAACGCAGCTCATTGGGATAAGCCGCCATCTGACTTTGGTAAAACCCAATCATGGTCGTAAACCATTCACGGGGTATCTCCGTCGGAAATTCACCCATCAGAGCAACTATATTATCGAACCGAGCGTACCAACTCAAGCACATTCGGCCTATCGAGGATTGCATTGCCGTCTGTGGGGTATAAATTTGAGTAAGAATCTCTAATGCAGCCTTTTGGTGCCCCATGAGATTGACCCAATCCCCCAGATATTCCTAAAATGGCAGAGTTAATTACGTAGCCAACAATATCGTGAGGTCCTAGCTCCCAGCGTCAGTCAGGGCTTACCTCAATTGTAGCCAGCTGCAGTATCGTCATCAAAACAAGGACATTATTTGTCTCTTTCTTTTTCAGAAGCCTCAGAAGTTGAGTCACACTTCTGTTATAATACTGTAAAAAGTCTTGAAGCTGCCCATTTGGGTTTTGTAAGGTTACATGATACGCGGCAAATCCAACTAAAGCATTAAGCAGTGGCTCGCATTGAATCGCAACATTTGGCAGCGTAGAATTGAAGAAATCATCTTCATCAACAGCCAAGCCGTAGTGATAGTTGGTCATATTCTCAGCGAAGAAGCCAAGATAACTCTGAAAATCGTGCGGCAGGCATGACCTATCTAGAGGTGCGCTCGGTAAAAGAGTCAAATCTGTCGTTTGGTGTGCAGCCGGCGTCCAGCTTCCTGTCGTTGTAGTCGAATTTGAAGGCGAAACGCTCTTATTACCTTCCTGTGATGGTGTTTCAGAAGTCTGGCGTCCACCTGACAGGACAATGTTGGGCGACGTTGCACTTGTTCTTCGAGCTTGAGATGAAACAGATATCGACTCTCGGCGGGACAGTCCATCAGGCCCGTCATCGTCGAGAATGGTCCCGAGCTTTGCTTCTTGCTCTACATCGTCTTCTTCTCCATCGTTAGAAGATGTGGGGCTTATACATTGAGTGGATGAAACGTCTTTGGATTTGGTGGCAGGCTGGTCCGAATTACCTTTGAATCCTGGTGGTTCAGGATAAGCACATTCTCGATTCCCTTTCCGACAACCTACTAACCATTAGTTTAAGAAACAAATAAAGCCATTCGTTTAAATCAGCGGATAAAGACCTACGGTCACAGATCGGCCGCGTCTCGTCGCACTATATTGCGTCAGTCAAATTATTAGAATTGACTTGCTAAAGCTGCATTTTCCTACCTTCACTCGCCGGCTCCGGCATGTATAGCAGCCGGAACGTGTCCGACGATGTTTCACCTGATCTAAACCTCCACCTAAGCTTGCTGCTGATCGCCGTCGACCTTTATTTGCCTTTGGGGTGTCAGGAACAGCAGGCTCCGGATACCCTGCGAAATATCCAAGGTTGGGATATGGAGAGTGCATTGGAGGAGTTGAAAGAGGCATCGCAACTCCCGGTATTAGGACTTGGTTGATCTCATCGGGGCTTGTGGGCAGATAGCCTTCCGCACCCGACATAGTGGAAAGAAACTGACGGTAGTAATCGCTCATGGTTGCAATTAAGTAGGGAATTTGAGATAGCCAAGAATATCTAGAGGGAATGGTGCCAAGAACTTGTTGAAGATGGATAAGTCTCCAGCTTTTCGCATGCTCGAAAGAAAATTCAAATAGTATAGCTGTCGAGGTCGTCGCATCGAAAGTCAAGCAACGCTAAAGTAGTGAGGAGATATGCTGCCGTGAACTGCTCGCAAAGATATCACAGTCGAATTGTCTTTCTTTGAAGCTTTAAAAAAAATAGAATCAAGAATAAAACTCCCTTCGAGTCGGCAATGTCGTATCTTCTTCGTAAAAAAATCTTTTGAATTAGCAACTTCAATTACTCCAAGTACATATAGAGTTCTTGTTGTAGATACAAGCTCCAAGATAGAGAGGTTTTGGAGTCGAAGTTGGCGAAGTCCGATCAACAGGATCGGTTCAAAAACGCGCAGGAAAGGGCTAGACAGTGAACAGGGGGAGCGGAGAGGCACCACTGTACAGCTCTAACTTGAAGAACAAGTCTGGGAGTTTGAGGCGCTATTTTAAGGGCAAGATCAAGCAGAATATAGTGGTAATGTCCTGTAGGTTCGGTCCTTGGGGTTGGCCGGCAACGATTCTCTGATTATTGTTCAGGGGGGATAGGACAGACGTCGAACCAGTAATCTTCAGATGATAGACGCAGTGAGGAGTCTGTGGGTATAGTAGCCATGAGTGATGCAGACTGCCTAGCCTCTAGATGGCTGCTTGTCACTCTGTCTCGCCAGATCGCTCTCTGGCTGCGGCGGTTGGGCAGCGTATGCAGTAATGGTAGGAAAGGGGTGCGAGCAGCGCTGATGTATGGCCCACGCTGCGGGGAGCTGATGCCGGTCCAATATGGACGCGCAAATGCTGCTTGGGGATAGATGATGGGTGGCTGCAGTGTGAAGGTGTATCATGTGCTTGGTACGTAGATGGTAAGTACTGCGAAGATAGCTGCAGCTCCGGCAACGCTCAGGCAAAGCTGATGAGTTGAAAGGATTTAGGTACACAGTACCAGCCGATAATTAGACAAGAAATCGCGTTTGACGTAAAGGCTTTCCTTGGCCATGGAGACAATAGTGCTGTTAACAGACTTATGGGAATGCTTGCTGCGGTTCAGCCGTTCGTGGATACGACGTCTATAGGTTGCCCCCTTTTTTTAGGCAAGCCGGTACGACGACCGTACCAACAAAGACACCAACAATGAAGGTAGAGAACTTTGAAATCGACAATCCTACTTGTAGATCTTTGAGAGAAGATCAATCAAACGAATTACCTGCATCAATGCTCGGTTGATGTTCGACTTTGTGGCTTCTGAAAGGGAATCAATACTTGGTCCACAGCGGAGACGGTTGGTGGAAACCGACCCAGCGCATTCCCACAGGATACGCCGTCGTTGCTGGAGAATCCCGCAAGGGAGAGGAAATTGGGAACTGTGCAAGGAGAAGATGAAGTTCTAGCAACGGAAAAGGCGCGGGGCAAAGAAGACGGTTAGAGGGGGTGTGCCTGGGCTGCGAATACACATGGGTCCTCCGGGCGTTTGGCTCCAGCTGGGATGTGAATCTATCGATGAGTAACGCCCATCGAAGAGATTCCACGGTGAATAGGCCGAGAAACAGAGAAAATATGCCGGGTACACAGCTGGGGCAGGCGGGTTTTCAGCACATCAATGATCGAGGGTGTGGCGGGCTGGATCTGAAGTGATAAGTTATGGGGTGACATGAAGTAGCAGTCACCGCCGCGACAGTCTAAATTCAGGCCTAATCATCACGTATCTTTTCGACCGCTGGCTGAAGCATATGCAGGTTTTCAGCATATCCAGATCAATCTGGGAACCTCTTACAAGGTAGCAAGAGGTTGTTCCTTTTCTGGTAATCAGCGTACCATGGCAGTACTGTATTGCCCGGGGGGGGGAAGGCATTGTACTCCGTACACCCCATTCTCTGGTACAGCTTCCCAAGCCAGTAAGTCAACCAGAGCCAAGGGAAACATACAAGTATGTACTCCGTACAGTACTTTAATTGTGCTAGTGGTACCATTTGGTCGAGGACGGATAACCTTTTGGGGGGTGGCAGCAGGCACCAAAGACCCAGCCAAAAAGCCAAGGCTGCGTAAAGGCTCCCATACCCCTCGTAGCCGTAGAATGAGAAATCACGCCTGAGCAGCCGGGTGGCAGCGACGAGCCTAGCAATATGACGGGGAGCATAAGCCAGGGTCAATGCAGAGGGTTTGAAGCACCCCACGCCAACTTCCGGCCTCCTGCCTTTAGATGGAGAGGAAAGAACTTGTACTCCGTACAGTGTGCCTCCGTTGTTCGTGTGGTATTTTTTGGCGTCTCCTTCTAGGCTAGCCAGATCCTGAATCAAGCACGGGTTGGCGTAGGAGTCATGTACATACTCGTACTTTGTAGTAGCTTTGGAGATCCTTAGCAGTGGCCTCTATCCCACCCGGTCAAGGACACATCTATACAGGTGGGTACGTATCAGTCTGTACTTGGAGCGGTGGAGAGGCTCGTGGGCCTAAGTATGGCTGGGGGCGGAAGAAATGCGCACGGTGGTTTGATCAACGATCAAAGCCATTCACCCACAGAGCTCCATGCCATGCTGCCAATGACTAAGGAAGGAGATTTCGTACTACCGAACTGCATACAAATTATGTATCTCTCTTCCTTCCCTTCCCCTGACTTGCAGGTTGTTGGGACAAGCGAAGCTGGTGACCGGAAGTTTTCCGTTTTCTCTGTCTCCCTCCCCTCGCACCATTGAGCTCCCAGCCAGGCGTCCACAGTAGCTACAACGATTTGTGACGAAGAGCCGCGTTGACCGACCCATCGCCGTGTAGAGGGACATCCAGCCACTTTCGGAGTAGCTGTCGGGGCTTGGACCGGACTGGTAGCGTGGGGTTAGTCTCCGGCCCGACCAGGTATGCTCCGTACGGTGCGAAAGTCTCTTTTTTTCTTTCGAGTTGTTTTCCAGTGACAGATTCGTAGGTGATGATGCTAGTGATGTCCGTGTAGTTGAGCTGGAGCTCGTGCTCAACGGCCACCTAGCGGTAGGCTGATTTGGTGTATATTCGAGTATGTATGGAATATGAAGATTCCGCGCTTCGCGACTAGGCCATGGTCTGTCGGCACTACTTCTGCACGAGCAGGAGCTACCTTGACCTACCACCAAGTATATTGTACCTACTCGTACAACGTTGTACCCGTACCTATGTAGTGCTTTGACTTATTAGCCTTCTTTCGTCCTTCATCTGTACTCCATACATCCAAAAAGACATTGGGCTATTCCTTCTTTCATGCTCTTTCAAGGTCACATGTTATGTATAAGTACAAGTAATGATACCAGCAGAAGAGATTTCTATGAAAAAAAGCGGGCAATAACCTCCTCCCTCAGCTCCCCTTCTACCACCATCCATTTCAGCCAACTCTCATCTCTCATCCCTCATTCATGCAGCCAACCCAAGCAAGGCCAAGCAGGCCAAGCAAAGCCAGCATCCTGGATTGACATTTGCCTTCCTCGGTGAGAAGAGAGCGAGCGTGTGGACCCTTGCTGGGAGACAGGGTCCAGCGGCGCCACCTAATTTGCAGCACACCACCAGCAGCCACGCACAGACCATAAAAGTCCCAGAAGAAGCCTCCTACAGATGGGCTTGCAGTAAGAAGCATGAATCGTCAGGCCCGTGATGCAGCTAATTGTTCATTTTCAACATATCGAGCTAGGTGTGGGTGTGGGCTGGAGTCTGCGCGCTTGGTTGGGCTTTTCCCCCGGTCTATTGCAGGGGACATCACATCAACCTAATCCGCAATGGACGACCCCCCAATTCTCCAGGCTTTTTCGCCGACTCTTAATACCATTCATATTGCACTTACAGCCAGCCATCGGGTACGTATCTATACATACAAGGCAACATGGCCGCCGCCAGGCCCTTTAAAGAGATTATTACTTGTACTCTCATGAAATCAACCAAACCACGATACAGTATGTCGGCAGCGCGGGAGCGGCACGACATGGCTGTTTTCTCTTGGCGCAAGCCAAGAGCCAGGCCCTGGCATAATTCTCCATCCGGAACACACTCTTATTTTAATAATACTCCGTATGCACAGGTGTGTGCATCTATCTCTACTTTGTACAATTACGTGCATCATAACCTCTCTCAAAAGCAATTCGAGTCAAAGACGGAGAATTATGGATTACAAGTTACAGTACTTTTGTACGTACGGGGGGCACTTTGACCGTCTGCAAGGGCAAGGGGAAAGTTGTCGGCCTTGTAGTACATCGCTCGCCATGCCTACAAGTAGCAAAGCCATCACTGTCTTAACTGGCACCCTAACCGTGGACCAGTTCGCGCATTCGTAGCATGCCGGCCTCTCACAGAGCCAACATGAACATACAATTACTACTGTATACTTTGGACCTGCGGCTGATTTCAATACAACAACATATCACATGGCAGCAGCTTCTGTATTGGAAAAATTGACAATCACTTCAAAAGGTCTGCCAAAGCCTTACACAAAACTAAGAGACAAGGAGCAACAGCAAGCTTGGTACTCAAGTGGCTGAAGATCAGGTCCAAGACTGGTGTGGATGGGGCCAAGCTCCCTACAAGTATTTACTACGAGTACTGCTACTACCTATACTCGTACTACCGGTATTAGACTTTCGAACCTCCAAACTGGTGGCCAGGTTGCCAGGGTTCTAGAAGGGAGACTAGACAAATCTAGGACAACGCGAACTGTGACGGGTGATGGGTCTCAGCGACGCTCCAACAAGTATGTAGTACTAGCTCAGAATCATCTCTGTCCAATGGCACTAATGCTGCAGACTTTGATTTCCGGGAAAGGATTCTCCAAGCACCTCTTCAGAGCAGCTGGAACCCACTTAACGCACTTTGGATCAACCTGCATCAATGCTTGGGACAGGGATGCTGCAGCAAAGTTGTTCAAATCCGGTCAAACAGACACCTTGAAATTTTTCTTGAGTTATCATCTGAAGCCTTCCAATTTCCAGCGAGGTTACATCAGCTAGGGCTGCCATGCGCTACTAAGACAAGGGGCAAAAAAAAAAAAAACACTACAATAACTTGGAACGTCCGCTGACGGTGGCGTCTCGGTTCAAGTCATTGTGGAATAATAACTCTAAAATACTCGTACCATTCAAACTTCTTCGCGGCAGCTAGGAGGAAAAGCCGAAAACACCACTTTTGCGCTATTCGAAGTGAGGGTTTTAAAGGGCTACGAAGTAGACAAGCACATACTTGCACGTTCTTGTACATGGCGCATAGTACTCCGTGCTCCGTACGGAGTAGTATGCTCCTCATTGAGGGGGGTGCCTGGTCATGCAGAAGCTAAGGCACTTATACTCCATACACGGACCTTCTCAGTAAAAAAGAAAAAAAAAATACGTGTTGTACTCCGTGCAAGGACTTCGTATATCACCGGGAATGAGAATTTTATTGGAGGTAGCCAGCTACTAACTGCCGGCAGTTGAGGGTTGTCAGGAACACATGCCCCCTCAACAACAATAGGATGGTTCACAAGGCTCCTCACAATCGAAAATCGGTCTAATTAGCTGTTCCCATCCTCCATACACAGCCTCATACTATGAGAGCATCATCATAGGCAGAGAAGTTTCTGACTTGAAAACGCTTGCTTGCTGTCGAAGTGATAATACTCACCAGCTCAGCAAGACGTGAAGCAATCTTTTTCTAGCCACTTCGACAGCATTTGCTCGACTTTCGTCTCTTCAACTCAACTATGAAACACACGCATCCAAATCGCAGACAAGTTTAGCATGCTTCGCGAGAGTATTACCTAGTACTCACTCTATTACCAACAGGCAACTAGTTCCCTTTCAGCAGAACTTAAAATTATGCATGTGCCAAGGCACTGAGAGCAATCTCTATCGTTATTCGGCCATCTCCAGGCGAAGTGTTTTGTCCAAGCCCTGGTTCGTGCCTCGCAATGGACTGCGATTTTGGCGCGTAGGCACCACTTTAAACCACGCTATCCGCTGTTTTATGAGTAACAAATGTCCGTTAGTGTGCAAAGCTTGAAAAACAGTGGCCGGATTGGTAGAGAAGACATTGCATACGGAGAACAAATCCTGGCAATATGAGCCAACAAGATCTTTGGGTCATATGTCACAATGCCAGGGAGGGGCCCGCGCCGCGACTTCAGATAGCCAAGGTTCATTGTTAAGAACACTTGTGACGGTGGCGGCGTAGCCAGCAATACAATGTCTTCAGATTAATCTTTCAGAACACGTTCTCAAGAAGCCAGTGCCGGAAACTCCCAAACTCACCCTTCCAGGTTCTCCATATGGCGCTACACTCACACTATTCTCCGAAGAACAGAAAAGCTTCAACGGCGTCCAGCTAGCTACGGACTATTTTTTCCCTATCAGCGCCAAGCACTAGGCTAGCAGTGCTGCCGTGTTGTGGAGAGCTGATACTACAGCTAGTACGGAGCAATTTCTTCATATGCTTATCCAAATTTGCCAAAGCACGTGCTGGTGCTTATTGTTTAGAGACCCATTGAACAAATATGAACTACTTTGAATACTCCGTACAAAGTTTTTGCTTGACTTTGGCACGAGTCCCAAGGCGGTTGGTTGGCGGTTCGTCACTACAAGGCTGCATCTGAAATAATGACATTTACCAGGGATTTTTACTTTCTCATGACAGGCATTGGTACGACGGACTCCATAATAGTACTTCATACTCTGTACAAAACGCCTTTGTTTGTGTTAGGGAGCCGGACATGCAATATTCTTGAAGAAAAGGAAACCTTCCGATTTGCTTTTCTCCAAGAGATGCGAATCGGATTTACTCGCATGATGACGCTCATTCTTGTCGTCTACAAGCTAGGCCCCTCAAGCCCCTTTCCACCCCACTCATGTGTGCCTCAGTTTCTGGTGCCACACTTGTGAACCGGTCTCAGTGGTCTACATGTACCTACTCCGTACGAGTAATGCAAATGAGCATTATAAATATCCTCTAGCAGGGATTTCGTTCGTTAACAAGGCTGCCACTTCGGACTTTTGTACTCCTTGCCAACCAAACCAAATATATTTACGAGTCGCAGAGAATTTTGGTTGAAGGTGGAACAAATACTTACGGAGCACTTAAGTATTAAAACGTCTTTAATTCGTTGATACGCTACCAGCCTTTATAATTAGGCCATAACAATTCTCTATTGCATTGTGAAACTTTTATCGCAAACATTCTTTGTACTCAACAGCAAATGCGGCCTACCCTAGAGAACATATTCAGCCACTTTAGGAAGTATTGAGTACTGATACAGAGCCTCATCCTACAGGCTTGAGAGTTATCTCAGACATCCATGTAGCATCTGTGACAATCAGTGTGTATGTATGTACGTACGTCAAGATGGGCTATGTGAGCGGGGGTGGTCACTTTATCAGATCCGCATGAGCATTCTGCAACGCGAACTTCGAAACATGTTCGACTAACTTATTAGATCGCTCACGTAATTGGCCACTTACCATATTGACACATGCTTCCAGTTAGGCTGATGATAGAACTATCGATTTTGAACCAAGAGTGCTCACAGGTCTGCGATTGAAACAACCACCAAAACCAGAGCACATTCTCAACTCAATCAATATACGTACCTCAGAGATATCCGTGGCGGTAAGCTAGGCGTATTTTGATCGTGAATGCCACTATACACAGAAAATTGGAAGCTGCGTTGCGTTTTGTGAGAGCCTCGTGACACTCATCAAGGACAGGTCCTTGAGTTTTGCTTGCTGCAATGCCGTCAGTCTCCGAGGTTACTGCTTTATTTGACCTCACCGCCATCATTCTTCTGGTTGCTACTCTGGTTGTCTTTGTCATTCCCATTTTTATCTTGTTCCCGCCTATTCCAGTGGAGCGCAGCGATGCTCTGCGACAGACTCACACCAAGCTCGGTATCCCAGCGTCAGATAGTAACCTCCGGTCACAAACATCGCTGGATCATAATTACCAGCTGGGCAAGGCCGCCAAGATACAGAGCTTACACGTCTATCCCATCAAATCATGCCGAGGTATAGAGGTTAAGCGCAGCAAAGTCTTACAGAAGGGCCTCGAGTTTGATCGCCTGTTCGCTTTCGCAAGGCAAAAGTTCAAACCGCGAGGGACTCCCGCCATCTCAGAGGAAAATGATCGCGAAGAACCACATCAACCACAAGATCCGAAGAAGCAGTCGCAATGGGAAATCCTCACTTTGAGGCAACTGCCGCTGCTGGCGAATGTCAAGGTTGACTTGTGGTTTCCAGATGCGAGCAAGACGAGTCGGCAGCTAGGCAGAATGGATGGCCGATTCATTGTGATTAGGTTTCCATGGAGAGACTCTGGCCTGAAAGGTCTGATTCAATGGACCTCTGCCAAACTGAGTCGTGGCTTCAGTGGTGTGCCGGAAAAGGAGTTTATGCTATCCATTGATTTCCCGTCCCAGAATGAGATAAAGGCTAGAGGTTATCACTACGAGAATACGCAGTTTTTCACCAAGACAATTTATGCGTTGAATATGGAGAATGAGGTGCCAATAGAACTGGGCCTTTACTTGGGAGCTAAAGCTCCGATGACCATTTTCATGATAGATCCAGCTCGGCGAAGAGAGGTCTTTAGGAACGCGCCGCGCAAAGATGATGCCGGCTATCAGCCTGTGATTGACTTTCAAGATGGGGTAAGCCTGATTTACACTTTTACTTTTCCTCGTCTGGATTATTCGCATCTGATGACCCATTTGCAGTATCCACTACATCTTCTTAGCTTGGCGAGTATACGCGCCTTAGAGTCCAAAGTTCAAAAAGACGAAGGCCTCGTGTTTCTGGATGCGCGCCGCTTCCGTCCGAACGTTATTGGTATATCAGATTCCCCCCTCCCACTCTCATTCCCTTAGTAATACCCTTAGCTAACTTGATACAACTAGTTTCCGGCCTCAAAGAATATGATGAGGATGACTGGCGATGTATCAAGTTTTCCCTGCCTCCCCAGAACGTCACTGTCCAGGAATCAGAGAACAAATTCGACGTCTCCTGTCGTACCGTTAGGTGAGTGCCTCTGAAACTCTGTTTGCAAAGCTTTGTTCTTTTCGCCCTTCCCTCCAGTCACATTCCCTCCCGCGCGCCTCAACGTTGAAAACACGCCACAACCTGTGGAGAAATCCAACCCAAAGAGTTTCCTACGTATGTTGCGTGCTAAACAACTCCGGGCAGGTGCAAATTGCCAAATGTCGATCCAGCCACAGGGATTCGACACAAGGTGGAGCCTGATAATTCGCTCAGGAAGTATCGCAACATTGATGAGGGGGCTCCCACGAGCGGCTGCTTGGGGATGCAGTTATGTCCCATATTTCCAAAGACAGACGACCCAGAAGACATGGAATTGTCGCTTGAAGTGGGTATGGAGATTAAGGTGCTAGAACGGGGCCAACATTTGGCTCTATAGAAAATAGCTTAAGTTGTGGTGGCGAAGACTGGATCACAACAATTTGGCTGAGGAATATGGAACCTCTTTGTAAAACAAATTCACTGCGATCATGTAACAGAATAATGAAAGTAGGCTGCCCATATTTTTATCTTGGTTTTTCTTGATCATATTTTACCCACCGATCATAACGTCTCATCACTTCATATCACATGGTCCTGAAACTAAGAAAAAAAAAAACCGCTTTTTTTATCCTTTCTTTCTCTCTCTCGGTTTTGCTTCAATTACCTCATATCCGCTGGCGTGAGCGCTTGAACCATACTCGTGCCTTCGCTGAAGCGTGTGCGGAAGATACGGTTGGCATTTTGGAACATGCCGTCCTTTAGACTCACGACAATAAACTGTGAGCCCTTGAAACGCGTCTTGATAAGTCGCCCAATGTTTTGTGTATGAGAAAGATCGAGAGCGGCGTCAACCTCGTCCAGGATGTACATGGGTGCGGGCTTGAATTGTAATAATGCCATGATCAGTGAAAGCGCAACTAGTGACCTGTATCTCTGGTTAACCTGCACGTTCCATATATTGTAATTTTTGAGGCTGGAGGAAAGGGAACAGAGAAATATACATACCTCTGACCACCACTCAGTTCTGTCAGACTTTGCTTCCAAACCTTGCCTAGACAAACTTTCACCTCAAGACCGTCGCTGATCGTCTTGCCCTCTGGAGGATCTAGTTTCGCGAAACTACCTCCAGGGAGGAGCTCGGAGAAAATCTGGCCAAAATCGCCATTGACTTTCTCCCACGTCTCCTGTAGAGCCTTCTTTTTATACTCATCCAAACTGACAATGGTCTCCTCAATCTTCCTCTTGTCTCGGATGACAGTCTTGATCATATGCTTGAGAGAGACTTCCTTCTTCTCGACGCTATCAATCATATTCATTACCTTTGGGTTGATCTTCTTTTTCATGCCTTGAAAACGCTCGGTTAAGTTGCGTAGTGTTGATTTACACTCGCCAATATTTTGGCGCTGGAAATCATAGGGCGTCCCACTGCGACCGAATTTGTCCTGCTCGTCCTGAATCCAGTCGTACTCACCCTCAAGCCGAGCGACGTTCTCTGCGGCGGCTTGCTGTTCCTTGTGGAATTTTTCGACTTGGTGACCAAGCTTCTGCATCTCTAGGCCCTCTTCTGTGATTCGTGCATTTTTTGAGCGCGTGGCATCTTCCAAGGCTCGAAGCTCGTCGTCGAATTGATGTAGTTTGGCCCTTTCGTCATCGAGTTCGGCTTGCACACCGTCGTGCGTCTCTGTCACCATGGCTTGCTGCTTTGCTAGCCCTTCAATATCTTGCTGCTGGGCCTTGATACCAATCTCTACCTCTTGGAGCTGTTCCCGGGCAGCTGATAGATCGCTACCAACTTGTTCTAGATCTAGCTGAGCACCCTGCAACTCTTTTTGAAGAGTTTTAACTGCTGCCGAATTTTTGTCGAGACTTCCTCGTAGTTTGTCCAAAGACTTCTGAAGCTCTACTAGCTTGGCGTCCTTGTTATTATCAAAGTCCTTCATATCTTTCTCAATGCGTTTGATATCTACATTAGCCTCGGCCTGACGCGATTTAGCGTCAGAGATGCTTTCCTGCAGCTCAGAAATGGTGGCCTTCATAGTTTCAACTTCTTGAATGATTGAAGAAGAAGAGTTTCCGCTAATCTGATCTTCAGCAAGCTGAATTTCATGCTTCTTCAAGTCTAAATCTTGCTGGATCTGACGAGCTTGATCTAGCTTGGATTTTTCTCTTGCCATCTTGACCTGAATATCCTTTAATGATTTCTCAGCCTCATTCAGTTGTCGAGTCAAGATATTGAGTTTCTGCAAAGTCACCAAAACGCCACTAGAGTTCGGAGAGCTGCCTCCTGAGAGAGTTCCAGAGGGATCATAAGCATCTCCTTCCAAAGTGATACTTCTCATCCTTACATTGGGGTCGAAGGTGACTTTTTTTGCCGTTTCAGCGTCAGCACATATCAGAGTATTGCCAAACACATATTCCATTGCAGCTGCTACCTCATCATCATAGCCAACTAATGAAAGAGCGAGATCGACTTTGCCAGGCGCAAGGCTCTGTGCCGTCGCGATAGTCTGTGCTGACGCTCTGAAAGCGGCGATCTTATTGAGAGGAATAATCGTCACTCGCTTCCTTAACTTGCCCTTTTGAAGTAACTGTGTGCCCGTGACTTCTGAGTCAACCACAACATTATACAGGCGCCCACCAGCACAAATTTCTAGTGCTGTGCCAGCTCTGGTTTGCTCCTTGTCAATCGCGAACAATTGAGCAACTAGGCCTTTGACCTTTGACCTATCAAAGTTTGGAATAGGATCAGAGTAGTTAAAATCAATATTGGCAACCTGTCGCTTTAGGGTATCGCAGTCTTGTCGCAAATTTCGGACAGTTTGCTGTAAGCTGGACTCTTGCTTGTACATAGCTTCCTCCTGACCAGGCTCGAGACCGAGTTTACTCAATTCTTTCTCTAGCCTCTGTCCTTGTAGCTTCAGACCATCTAGATCTCGTAAGAGGTCAGCATTTTGCTCCTTTGCCTTTCGGGCTCGAGGCTCCTCCTCTTTCACTCGGCTTTGTAAATGCGCAATCTTGATTTTTGCTTGCTCCTGAGTAGTTGCAGCAGCAGAAGCACGGTTTTTTGCTTCTTGTAGTTGGCCCTGATATCCATTTTCTTGCCCCTCTCTTGAAGCAACTCCAGTCTGCAGCGTTTGCAAGAGCTCCTCTTTGGATTCAGCGTCCTTGCTCTGTATTGCCAGGTCGTCCTTTGCCGCTTCATATTTAGCTTTGACATTGTCGAATGTAGCCGTCTTTTCCTTGAGAGTCGCTTCTAGCTCTGACACAGTCCTCTCAACTGTGGCTTTCTTCTCCTTTTCCTCCCCCAAACTTGACCTCTTTAGGTCCATGACCGTTGTAAGCCGGACTAACTCGTTGGCATGTTTTTTCACCATGTCCTCAAGACCTTGCGCCTTACCACCCTTTCTAAGCTCCTTATCTCGCTGTGATCGCACCTTTTTGACATCCTCTTCCAGATGCGATATCTCGTTACGAAGACGAGCAACAGAGTTTTCGAGATTTTTTTGACGCTGCTTTTTGGATTCAAGGTCTGCCGCAGACTGTTTTAGTTTCTCTTGGCATTTGGCGTAATCATACGCCACCACGACGCGGGAGAGTCGCTCTAGATCATTCTGTGTTTGTTGGAAATCCAGAAAGGCTCTTTTCTCTCCTCGAAGCTTCTCCAGCTTAGGCTCAATTTCGTCTTTGAGTAGTTCACCGAGCTCTTGAAGTTTTGTTTCCTTCTTCGCCATTGTCTTCAATGCCTTATCTCGCCGGTCTTCGAACATTCTTGTGCCCGCAGCCTCTTCGATCATGGCTAAAATCTCTACGGGCTTCATATTGAGAACTTTTGTGATGCGTCCCTGCATGATAAGAAAGTTTGGATTGTTGATATTCAACTGGACGGACTGGAAGAGATTTTGGACTGTCTGTTGCTGTGCGCGGTGGCCGTTGATGAGATACTTGGATGTGCCGCCTAGGACGATCTGGCGAGTAACGCTAATCGTGGCATACTCTTCGAACCCTATGGGCGATTTCTTTTTATCCCTGTTGTCGAAGACGATCGTGACGCTGGCCTTGGTGACACCAGCTTGGCCTCGTTTGTATATCAGGTCCTACATACTATGTTACTACTCGGCCGATTGTAGATGGTGTGACAAGCGTACTTGGAGATTCTGTGCCCGAACCGTAGACATGTTGGTAATTCCCAGAACAAAACATATTGAATCGAGGATATTCGATTTACCGCTGCCGTTTAGGCCAGTGATAGAGTTAAAGCTCTCATCCCTGAAATTGGTCAGCAATGCTGAAAGCTTTCATCGTGGGGTCGAAGCTCACCATCCGGATATCACTGTCCGTACGGCATAGGACTTGAAACCCTATTGGACGGATTAACAGAGAGAGAGAAAAAGAATGAGAGCTTAAGGATACAGATATACTTACGTCGATAATAACTTCTATGACCCTCATTGTGGCAGTACCAATGAGTCTGTGATGCGAATTGCTGCATAAACTGTCCCCTCTATGCTGCGCTCTCCAACTGCCCGCATATTAACCATGGACGCGACCTAAAGTAAACAACCCCCCCTTCCGTGTTTAGTTTCTGATAAACCCGTATCTCCACGTGATAAAAAATGACGCTATCACGTGCGGCTATCTCTCCCTAGCAAAACGCGAGGCAAGCTTGGCTCATGCACTAACCCAATCTGGAACATATCAAAACATTGCAGTCTTGGAATGGTGAACAAACAAAGCCTATTGATTTCTTCTTTATCATCGCCAACATCGCCTTTATAGAATTTCACCGACAACTAATTTCACCTCGATCACTAATGTCATCGACGCTGTAGCAACATTAAGAGACGAGTCTCATTAACCTGCGGCACTAGAAATAACGACATTGCAGCCGTTGTTCTGAACGCGCGACATCATGACTACAATGCGAGGCCCGCGTCTCCAAGTCGGGTCCGCGGCGTGGATCAGCGAAGAACGAGCGTCTGCATTGGAAATTGTGCAATCAGAAGTAGAAGAGTTCTCCTACTCAGCCCACAATGAAATCGAATGGCTTAATGAGCACATGGCTGCAATCTTGAACGAGAACGAAGTGTACGCTTGATCATTCACGATCGTGATGGCCTATCTGTGGCTTATGCTGATACCTTTCTAGTAACATTACAGAAGCTTTTAAAACTCCCGGAAAACTTAGGGGCAAAACTCCCCATACGATTCGAAAGGCCAATGCAGCGGAGACGCGAGTAGTGGGTTTACTCTAAATGTTTCCATTTGGACATCATTCTAATTTAGCAACACTAGCCTCTTTCCGACGTATTCGCAGCATCATCCCCTAGCGGTTCGAAAAACCTTCACTCGGCTCATCTCAGCCGCTTCGGACCTCCCCATTTGCAACAAATCGCTCCAAAGACATCACCGCTAAGCGTTAAACCCGCCTCTCCCCAACGACATGTGTTTTCTCCCCAGCGAGCACCCCCTGCCCGAGGCATGCAGGATTCCGGTTATTATGGAAGCCAGGATCTTATTGCTACGGACCCAAGTGAAGAAGCAGAGCCCGAAGAATTTTCAAATCCCTACAGCGATATTGTATTACCACCTGGTGGGTCTTCGATAAGACGAAGTCCAGCTCGTGCTGCTGCTGCTGCCTCTCCTGTAAAGATCTTTCAAACAAACAAGGGAAATCAGACAACACACGCTCTACCAGAAGTGCCTTCCGATGCTACACAGGATGAGCCTGAGTCCGAGTCGTCAACCAAAGAATCCGATATGGACGATCCGTCTTTTGAAGCACCTGTCACTTCGCCAGCTCCATCGTCTAGGAAGCCACCTTTGTCTGCCGAGCGATCCGATGAGCCTTCAGACGATGAACAGTCTGCATCTGAAGCATCAAGCCCAATTAGGCCGGTCGTTCGAAAAAGTAGTTTGAATTTTGCTTCTTTACCAGCTAGAGAACCTCTCAATTCGGGCAAAAGCCTGGGCGCGAGACAATCTCGGAACAGTCATTTCGATAACGGCAACAGTAGCAGAACAAGCTACTATCCAAGACCAACTGGTGGCAAGAGCCTCGGAAATCTCGCTAAGCGCGATTCAGTCCGCGAGAATACCCACGATGGTATGGATGTAGATGAGGACTCGTCTCCAGTTCATGAAGTCTCTGAAGCAGAAAGACCTGGTCTGAATCATACGAAGACATATACACAGAGATTGCAGGATCAAATTAGCATGTTGGGTAAACCCCAAGGCAACTTCGGACAACCCAAGCAAACATCAAGCATTTCGGCAGCGCAGCAAAGTTTTGCCCAAACGCAAATCGCTACGAGCCCGAAGCCGACCCCCCCTGAGAAGGATCCGGTTTCTACGACGCCGGACGCTTCTCCCGAAGACGACGACGATTGGATCGAACCACCCGATACAGTCAAAGAAGCAAAAGATTCAAGACCAGTATTGACTAAAAGCTATACGACTGATATTATGGAAGGCATCCAGGATACAGAGTCGAATGGTCAGCCCGCTGATGAACAAACGTCTCCTGGCAGTTTTAGTCACATAAAGTCATCGTCTGTATCGACTATGCCTATTGCTTCCACAGTCCTGTCAAGAGAAACGCTCCCTCTGTCAAAGGCGATTTCCATATCGAACCTCAACATGACGGCCGCGTCACAAGCGGATATGGCTGACACACCTTCAAAATCGCCTTCTCGAAGCTTCCGGGATAGTCCTCTCAAGCAAGTCAAGAGCAAGCTATCATCTATTCTTAAGAGTTCTCGCGGTCTGCTTGCCAGCAGCGCTGCTATCAGCGCCGAGGGGAAATCTTTAATGTCACCTTCTTCCACTCGTTTAGCGTTCCATGCTGGACCGTCTTCGGAATCAGTTGTCATAAACCCTCAGGAAATCGAGTCTCAACCTGTTGAACCTGCCAGTCCAACGAAGCCCATTGCGCGTCGTACAAGGGCATCTACAGAGCGAGAGAAGGAGCAGAAACGCCGAGAGAATGAAATGAAGCGTATGGAAGAGCAAATGGATAAACTTGACAAGGCACGCGAGAAAGAGCGTGAAAAGGCTCGATATTTCAACCAAGAGCAAGAGAAAGTTGTCGCTATGGAAAAAGAAATCGCTGTCAAGAAACAGGATGAGCGACTGATTGTCAAAGCAACTGCCAATCCAATTAAAGCTAGCCCCCGCAAGCTGAGAGCTGGTGAGGAGCTTGAGCTGAGACAAGTTGATCGAGATGTCGACATGTCCGACGCTCAGCCTGTCGTACCCCCTTCTTCTTCCAAACCTACCTTGCCTAGTCAAGCGGCACGTATCAAGGATAGCAAGCGGCCAGTAAAACCAACAAAGGATTTGGCCGTGAAAGCTAAAGCTCCTCCTACTGTTATTAGAGTGAACACTGGCTCACAGCACTCACAATACCACCCAGCTGGAAGTCGAGTATCTACTGCGTCCCATGATACCTTGAACTCTACTACTTCAACCATCTCGTCCAAGACGAGTAAATCATCTTTCCAAGTAAAGACTTCGGCGCAGAATTTAAAGGCTCCGCCTTCTGCTAGCCGATCTAGGGCCGTGGAATTGGCCGCAAGGAAAAGGGAGCAAGATGAAAGAGAGTCGCAACGGCGACGTGAAGCTAAGGCGGAAATGGAGAAGAAGCGAATCGCGGCGCAAGAGGAACAGCGAAAGCAAGACCAACAGCGACGCCTCGAGATGGAGCGACAAAGGCAGCAAGAAGAAGAGAGGAAGATTGCTCAAAGGCAGGCTGCCATTGAAAAGGCCAAGCAAACCAGAGCTCCGCCTCCAGCTGTCCGATCGCAGCCAAATGGCCCTCCTGATGCGACTTTGTCTCAGCAAAAATTGGCGTCTGCAAAAACGGAGAGCCAGCCCGCTCGACCGCCATCGCGGATGGCCGGCATTCGTGATGAATCCAGCAGACCAGTCAATGCTATTCTATCCAATGCTACTAAAGTGGGGGCGAAACGGACCTTGGGCCCAGAGACAAATGATGAAAGCTATTCAAGACCTCCACCCTCGCGAGGCGGGCCGGCATACCAGACGAAAGATTCCAAGCGGCGCCGAACCAGTGAACAGGCTGATGATGAATTAGAGGTTGGCAATCCTCCTAATATCAAGGGCCCACCAGTCAGACCATCGACAGGGTTTAAAAAGGTAGGCCTTTCTCTTGATTATTTAGATGTAACCTGATTGGCGGCCAAAGTGACTAACATTTTCCAGGATTTACCCATAAAGTCCACCTTCCAGAATGGATACGCAGCTGCACCACATAGTGCTACTCGAGATTTGTTCAAGGCTGCAGTCACGGCGCAGCACAACAGCCACGTGAAAGCAGCGCACCCTCTGGATATGACCCAGATCTCAAAGGGCCCAATCCCCTTTGCGCCAAGCTCAAATGCTGCTGGGCCCTCTCATAAGACACCAGCTCGTCCTGGACAGCTTGCTAGTGCCAAATCGACAGTGAAGAGATCTTCACCGCGGTTCCAGAATGGCGAGTCGATTGAGCTTCCTGAAATCCAGACGGATGACGACGACGACGATGACGAGTCTCAAGCGATGAATGTGGCTGCATGGGCTGACTCTCCTGATTTGCGTCGAGCTCTCATGCGCCAAGAGACAATGGATCCATCTCAGATTTTTGGTCCGCCGGCGCCTTTGAACATGGAAGAAGTTTTCAATAAGAGCAAAGACAAGTGGCACAAGTTCCGCCAGAGGACATCTAGTGCCAACTGGAGTGGCCTGGATCGATTGACTGAGGATGATATCAGAAAAGATATGGCAGCTCGTGACAAGCTACGGCGAGATGGAGGATGGTCGTATGAGATGAGTAAGGATATGCTATAGGGCCCTATTAACGGTACAATATTATACGCAAGATGGCCAGGTCTGGTAGTTTGTAGGTGTTATGGGCTGTCAATTATCAGGGGTTTGGAATACGGAGTTTGGAATCAATCACATAGCATTGGGGGGAAACAGTCATATCGCAATATTGGAAGACGGCGGGCATGGTGGCTGGCGTTTGGAGAAAAGAAATAATTATTGAGATGAGGGAGAAATTATTAGACTGCCTTTTCTATACAAGTTACCGTAGAGGGAACGCGATAAAATATTGGTACATTACTAAACGTGTAAACTACCGCGAATACCGTGAGCCGCGAAGTAATCGTTATATGCTCTCAACATTATTTCTCTACATTTGTAAACGAATGAGATGCAAACTCTGAAAGCAATTTATAAAGTTGGTGAAACATCGATGTGTTCTGAAACGGAGTACAGATGAAGTTTACTGCGATACGAACCTCTGCTGAGTAAATTAGGACTAGTACTAATACGGAGTAGTCGAATTGTTCAATTTTCTTATCTCTTATCGATAGCCTTCCCACATTAGGAATAGTTTTTAGAGGGGTTGATGGTTTTTTTTTTTTTGCCATCAGTGGGCTAAAGTGCTGCTCCGTTTTTATTTAAAAAAAAAGAAGAGGAAAAAAAAAACTAAGGCATTTCACTGACAATCAGAGGATACACGCGATAAATTGCCTATTCCTCTTAAAATTCCTTCACTTGAAAGGCACTTGATTGTGTCGTCGGGTTTCTTATCTAGAACCGTCTACTATAAGTAACTGTTTCTTTTTATAAGGGCGAATCGCATCATGTTTCGATATGGAATGCGACGTTGCGGCGGCTTTGCCCGTGCTGCAGCTTCAAACACGATGCTGTTGAGCCTTCGAACGGCTTTGCCAGTGGCTCGATCGGGAGCGGCGGCATTGCCTCGTCCAGTTGCGTCCTTGAAAAGCTTTGCTTATCTGGACAGATTGTATAGCACTGAGGCCGCTGTGGCAGAGGAACAAAGCCCCGAGAACGCCGGAATTAGTGAAATGTCGTCGTTCCAGGATTTGGAGACTCTTGGCGTTCATCACAACTTGCTTGATGCCATCATCAAAGATATGAACTACGATACTATGACCCCTGTTCAAGCCAAGACGATTGCCCCAGCCCTCAAGGGAACAGATATGTAAGTTGAAAACCAAAGCTAAGAAAACTCTTATCGAAGCAGTTTATACTAACCAGCTCTAAAGCGTTGCCCAAGCCAAGACTGGCACTGGCAAGACCCTTGCTTTCCTGCTACCCCTACTACAGCGCATGCTCGAAGAAGACCCAACATTGGCCACTAAAAAGGCGATGCGCAATGCTAGATCTGATGATATCCGTGGCATCGTGCTGTCACCAACTCGTGAACTTGCCGAACAGATTGCTACTGAGGCAAAGCGTCTTTGCAGACGCACTGGTTTAGTCGTACAGTCAGCCGTTGGAGGCACTCAAAAGTCTGCCATGTTGCGTCAGACACAACGCCAAGGATGCCATCTTCTAGTTGCTACCCCAGGACGATTGAATGATCTTCTTCAAGATCCTAACAGTGGTATTGATGCTCCTAAATTGGCTGCGCTTGTGTTGGACGAGGCGGATCGAATGCTTGATGTCGGGTTCGAGAAAGAATTGAACTCAATTGAGAATTGTCTGCCCAAGGACAAGGTGAGGCAGACTATCTTAGTCTCGGCAACCATTCCCGACAATGTCATTCAGCTCGCTCGTAAGCTAGTCCGTCCCCACGATTTTGAGTTTGTCCAGACTATTCCCGAGCACGAGACTCTGACCCACGAGCGCATTCCTCAACATGTTGTCAGCATCTCGAGCTGGGCGAATATGTTCCCCGCCTTGTTTGAATTGGTTGACCGTGAGGTTGCGGCAGCCAAGCAGGACGCCACTTTGCCACCGTTCAAGGCCCTTGTTTATTTCAACACAACCTCCATGGTCGAGCTCGCTGGGGAGATTGGTTTCCAACGGAGACAAAGTGGCCAGTTGAGAATTCCCACATTTTCAATTCAGTCACAGTTGTCCCAATACCAGCGGACAAAGGCTGCCGACATGTTTAGGAACTCTAGGGCTGGAATTCTCTTCTCATCCGATGTTACAGCTCGTGGTATGGACTTTCCCAACGTTACCCACGTCATTCAGATCGATGCTCCTAGGGAACGCGAATCATATATCCACAGACTGGGCCGTACGGGGCGACAGAATAAGAGTGGCGAAGGCTGGCTTTTTGTCCCCCCAGTGTCTGCCAACACTGCCAGAAAACTATTGCGAGGCCTTCCTTTGAAACCAAACACTACGCTTGAAAGCGCCGAGTTAGATATCAGCTCGGTAGAAGAATTGCCCACTTATCATGAGGAAACGAAGAATTTGATTCAGGCGATCCCAAGGAAGACGATGGCTGCGGCATATACGTCGCTGTTTGGTGGTCAGCTCACGGACAGGGTAGACCTAGTTGAGGATTTGAACGACTGGGCTGTCAAGGGTTGGGGCTGGTCAGAGCCGCCTGCAGTTTCTTCCAGTTGGGCGAGGAACCAAGGTCTGCAAAACTCCGGATTGAACATTCAGGATAGCCATGGTGACCGATTTCATCGAGATGACAGGAGAGATGATAGGCGAGGCGATAGGCGAGGTGACCGCCGTGGTGGCGGACAACGCTTTGAACGCCGTGGACCCCCTGACCCTTTTGCTGAGATGGGACAACGTGCACGACGTGATGGGCCGCCATCGCGGTCCAGGGGTGGCCGACGAGGCGGAGGCTTCGAATCGTCATGGTAAAACTGCTATATCTTGACGTGACGCGATAAGGGTCGTGAACCCGTTTGTGAACCTAGGGGAAGAGAAGAATGGATTTGCACGAAGCAGCGGAACGCACTATTCTACGTTTGATGTTTATTTGTTCGCCAAAAAGGGGTTAAGATACTGTGCTAGGTGAGGCGCGGCGGTATTTACGGCTTTAATGTCCAAATCACTTCGAAATAGACGGCTTGTACATTACTAGGTTTCCACGGTGTTACCGGTTTTTTTTTTTTTTTTTTTTTTTTTTTTTTTTTTTAAAAAAAAAAAAAAAAAAAAGTATGACGCATGTAATGATATATATTTGTTAGGTACTCTCTAGTCATGACTTTTTTATTCCATACATGAGAAAAGCACTCTCACATCGAGAGATAAAATATGGCGTTTTTAAAACGTTTTCAGTATGAAGCCCAGTCATACAGCTAGGTGGTCAGTCGGTCGTAGTGAAGTAAGTAAGAATTCTCAGTCATGATAGCCCCCAAACATAACGCTCTCTCTTCTAAATAAGAATATCAATTCCCCTTGGGTGGCTCCTCGATTATACGCCTGGTATCATAAACTGGTTGCTCTTTTCTTTCTTGCTTTTTCCCCCCGTTATTGTCCTTGTGTATTATCCCTTCTATTCACCGCGGATGCATCAATAGGTTGGCATCCCATAGCAAGACCCTCTCATCCCAGCCAGCAGAAGCTACCCAGCCGCCAGCGCCGAATAGACACCAGTCGACGCCGGTTACAAATTCCGTGTGTCTGTTCATGATACCCATCTGTGCGCCTGCTTGGGCAGTAGGAACTGGTCCCTGGGGTCGGCTTGAAGCATCATTCCATAGCCTCACAGTCATGTCGTAGCTAGCGCTAATCAATACATCGCTCGCGTGAGGACTCCACGTCAGTCTCCGCACAGCGTACTCATGTCCCTGCATGACGGAGAGCGGTCCACCAGACGGATTGCGAATGTCAAATGTTCGAATTAGTCGATCAACTCCACCCGTGGCAATAACGGTGTCTCGATATTTATTCCAGTCGTGTGTGAGGATTTCAGAGGGCGGGCCTCCGGCAGCGAGAGCACCTGGATGGCTAGGAGGCGCATGGACGGGGATGCTGGCAGCGAGATGATATTTGGCGGATGAGGGCATTCGGAGATCGAATATTCGGAGTTGAGAGTCGGAAGATGCGGCTGAGATGAGAGAGGGGTTAGAGGGACAAAACGATGCGCTGTAGGTGCAGCTGCCAATAGGCAAAGTCTTGATCGAGAAGGGACGGGTAGGCGACCACTAAGAAAAAAAGAGTCAAGTTAATAATGCTTTTATTTATAAGTATGAGATGTGAGAGAGGATGTATCAACGCACAATCTTGACCGTGCCATCCCACGAACTAGAGATAAAAGTGTCCTTGGTGATGGGGTTCCAAGCAACGGCAAAGGCCTCGCGGTTATGCTCATGGAAGATCATGACGGGGAACTCCCTCATGCCAATGTCAAAGAGCTTGAGGGATCCATCACCGCAAGCAACCACAATCTGGTTCTCATTAATTTCTGACCAAGCCAAGTCGTATATCGCATCGTTGGTATCGAATCTGCAAGGTTTATGTTTATATGGTCAGCCAAGGGACACCAAACAGCAGACAACTACTGGGAAAGAAAAGAAAAGGAAAAGAAAAGGTACACACGTCTTCTCAACTTGAATGCCCTGCGCCGTGAGCGCAAGGGCGAATAGTCTGCCATTTCCGACGATGCCAAAGTTAGCGGCTGTTCCGACGGCAATGCGGGAGTCGTGATAGGGCGAGTATTTGACTGCGTAAGGATTGAACCCTTGGGTGCGGAACTCGAGCATCGAGGCCATTATCGTCGCTTCAGTGGAGAAGGGCGCCTCACAGGCGCATTGAGTTTCAGGACGAGTTATAAGGAGGAGAAAGAATAAATCTCTAACATTTAAAGAGATAATAATAAGATGAGATTAAAAATAAAAAATAGAGACCAAAGATATAAGTAAAAAGTATTCTCTAACTCATGCTACTAATCATTCGCGGGTTGTTTATGGAGCTTCCATGATGTTTTTTTGTTTGGACATGTGCCTCGGTCCTTGAGATCTACCGCCGCATTTCGCTGACCCATAATAGCGTCAAGCTCCATTTTAGCCATATCTATTCAGCCACACATTTCCCAGTAAGGCCTTATCAGATCCTCCGTAAGTATGGGAGCTGCTGCTTCACCAAAACAATGAAAACCTTTACATCACGGAGTAAACTTGAAAAGAATTTTTGACAAGCGTAGATATTTTATCTCTCCTCAAGGCATTGGCTCTTTATTCTCAAGAATGCCTTTATGTTGATCATTCAGGCAAATTGCGAGAGGAAAGGCGAGGAGCTGGAAAAGGTAGCTGGGCTACGAGATACACTGTCGTATTGAAGTTTTGGTGGCTAAGCCACAGTTTGAGCAAGCGAATGCTGGTATCTCGTAAAGTCACAAATTACTCCTCGTATCGTTCTTTTTTATTCCTCTGTCGCAGGGCAGTACAGTGTAGCTGATGATAAAAGCAAATTACTTCTTATGAAGTACTCTATATATGCATGAGAGATGATTTTCTAGAAAATCTCCCTCATCATCATGTCATCAGATTAGCGAATATTACCAGGTGCGGGTATAGATACTCCGTACTCCGTACTTCGTAATCTTTTTGCCAAATTAGGACAAAGTGGATCACGTGGTTTCGTGTTGCTCTGGATGTTGCATCTCGTGGCCGCCGTTAATCATTGTCGACTGATCGCGCAGGTTCTTTCCTTTAAAGCATAATTGGGTCCATCTCTAGAGCGGTTTAAACGATTATAATTGGAAATAAATTTTAAATAATTTTTTTTTCTTTTTCTCTGAATTTCATCTCTCAATATTCGCGGCTTTTAACACTGGTCATGGAGTCATTTCTCACGCGTCCAAAGCGAAAATCCCCCCATATTAACGCTAATTGTTGTACACCAGAACCAGAAGATGGCGAGGAATCGACAGAGGTCAAACTTGCCATGCTATCCTCATTATATCCTCTACTTGAACAAGCAGATTTACTGGACGTCCTTTTAGCGCATGATGGCTCAGTCAGCCAAGCAGCGGCTTCACTTAAATCGTTTCACCCAGAGACAAAGAAGAGCGCTGCTATAATAGGATATCAGCAATCTCTCAAACATTACGCAACAGCTACTGACTCATCATTATCATTATCACCTCCCAAAAAGAAGACCAAGTCAAAAAAGGGCAGCACCTTACATCTTTACGATCCAGAAGACGTCGCAGAGCATACTCCATGCACCATTGTGCACAATTTCCTTCCTGCTCAACTAGCAGATGAGCTCTTGAACGAGTTGCTGGAGGAAGCAAAATCATTTGAGCAAATCACTTTTAGATTGTTTGAAAATGTGGTGGCTAGTCCACACACATCGTGCTTATTTCTAGAGTCGTACGAAAAAATTGAGGAGCAAAAGCACGATTACTATTATAATGGAGGAATGCTCAATGTAAGTTATTGTGCTAGACTCCATCTTTCTTGTAATTGGCCTGTGTCTGATAGCATCATATGGCAGGACGTGCGCCAAATCACGCCCATGCTGGCCAAAGTGAAGCCACTCGTCCAAGAGACTGTCAACGAACAAGTTCAAAATCGGATCAAGACACGATACCCTGGAGGCAAGAAATTGAAGCACCAGTCACCCAAACCATGGATCCCCAATGCTGCCTTTGTAAACTGCTACAACGGTGCGCAGCAGAATGTAGGATGGCACAGTGATACTCTTACATATCTAGGCCCCCGTGCTATCATCGGTTCCATCTCTCTGGGTGTAGCGCGGGAGTTCCGCGTGCGCAGGGTTCTACCTCGAGATACAGACACGAAACTCCCCGAAGATGCAGATGCCGAAGGTCAGATATCAATCCATCTGCCACATAATTCACTCCTTGTAATGCACGCAGAGATGCAGGAAGAGTGGAAGCACTGCATCTCTCCAGCCCTTTCCATTGATCCACATCCTATTGCGGGCAATAGGCGAATTAACATCACGTACCGAGACTATCGACCAGAGATGCACCCGTCGCTCACCCCTAGATGTCAATGCAATATTCCTTGCGTACTCCGGGTGGTCCAGAGAAAGAAGGAGAACTTTGGAAAATATTTTTGGATGTGTTATGCAGGCAATATAGTCGATAAAGACGGCTGTACATTCTTTCAATGGGCTGAGTTTGACGACGACGGCATTCCTATACGCAAAAAGACGACGGTGAAGCCACCTTGATGCGAAATATATTCCGTATGTATGCAATTATAAGACGTTAAGACAGTTAAAAGTCATATCCAAAACTCTGTGAATTTTCTTATCCCAGATACAACAAGCCCATTCATTCAGTCCATTCTACAAGCACCTTACTCGGCAGATACAATGTCTAAAATACCTCGAACAATGAGCAAAATTAAATGAGCATACATAACCTCATCATCCCTATTGCTTTCGCAAAAACAATATTTTTTTTAGATGCCAGATTTATTATTCGATGCGACGAAGATGTCTCGTTTAAAAAAAATGCGTGATGATCTTGAGCCCCACTCAGCCTTATAGCTTTACATAGCAGCCGCCTCAACAACCTGCAACTTTCAATCCCTTGAGCTACTGGTCTGTAATTGAATGCTTTGCTTTATTCTTGATATCGCCTTTACTATACATTTCTCCAAATCATCTGCATAGGGCCACAACTATGTCTGAGCAGCTCACTTTTCCAGCTGAATCAGCTGCTCTCTTAGAACCTCGCCTACCGCCAAAGTTGGATTCGAATGAAACGCCACCATCACGGCCCTTTGTCACATTAACATTTGCAACCTCGCTCGACTCCAGCCTCTCACTAGCACCCGGCGTTCGCACTCGCCTCTCCGGCCCCGGGTCAAAAGCCATGACCCACTATCTACGGACCCGACACTCGGCCATCCTCGTCGGTGTGTCTACCGTGTTGGCCGACGACCCGGCTCTTAACTGTCGGATTGCAGGGGTGTCTTCCCAGCCTCGGCCGATCATTATCGACGCCAACCTTCGCTGGACGCCGCATCGCTCTAACAAGGTTTTTGAAGTATGCCGAAGCGGCGCTGGACTTGCTCCTTTTATCCTCACTGGTGTAGATGCTTTACGTCTACCTACTGCTAGTGTTGGGTTACTTAATGAGCATGGAGGCAAATATATTCATGTCCCTGCTACCCGCTCTCAGCCAACAGGACGGCTGCGATTTAATTGGAATGATATCCTCGCAGCCCTTCAAGTAGAACACCTGTCTAGCGTTATGGTTGAGGGTGGCAGCCAAATCATCAATTCTCTGCTAGACCCCGCTTACCAAGAGCTGGTTGATTCTGTTATTATAACAATCGCGCCAACCTGGCTGGGTCAAGGCAGCGTGGTTGTGTCTCCAGATCGAGTTACCGACACAGCGGGAGTCCCAGTGCCGGCCGCAAGACTGTCGCAGGTATCATGGCATCCATTTGGCGAAGACGTCGTACTATGTGGCACGTTGCGAGTATAAAAGGATTCAGCCAGCTATTCACAAACATTATATATTCATATCTACAAATCTAATATCCACACCAAACTAATCGCATACTTCAGTTAAATGACGAGTCCCCTGACTCCCAGTCAAAGAGTCAAAGCTGGGTATGATAAAGAAGGCCAAAGCTCGGCTCTCTCCGGTCGGCCTTCCGCCCGGCTCCATGCTCGGACCCGGCCGTCATAAAGAATGCGCTGAGAATGTTGGATGTTTGATGTTGCTCACGTGGGCGGAAACTGTTCACCCCCCCCCCTCCCCCCCTCTAAGAATGTTAACCCAAAATAATGGATAAGGTCGGTCTAAGAGCTGCATGACTCGGCCGCTACCGAAACAGTTACTACATAGAAACCGGGGCTCAAACTTTGTTATATAACCTACCTGGAGGGAAGTGTGGAGGGGCAATTCGAATTATTTACAGGGCTTTTTCCCCACCATCGGTTTTCTATTTGAATATTTCTTTTGCTCTATCAAACAAAAAGAGGGCCATCGCGGGGGTTAGGGAGGGTCTCACCATCTTCCCCCATATATACAATACAGTACATACGAAATATTCATAACCCTTTTTTGCCCTCTCTAGGTGCTCTGTCTGTCATTCCTTGCCGAGTCCATCAGTCATTGAGAAGCTGTTAATCAAACCAATCAACGTATCGTCTCTAAACCATCACTTTAAGTTAAACATAAAAAAGCATCCTCACACACCACACAACACCACAAGCAGCTACCATGGCTCGCCCCAGAATCACCGTGCTCGGCTCTCTTAATATCGATCTCGTTTCCTATGTCCCCCATCACCCTCTCCCCGGGGAGACTCTCACAGCCAATCACTTCAACACTTCCCCCGGCGGTAAAGGCGCCAACCAGGCCGTCGCTTGCGGCAAACTTTCCCGCTCCTCCAATCTCTCTTCCCCAGCTGCTGATGTCTCCATGATTGGCGCCGTCGGCTCCGACACCTATGGCCAGCAGCTCGTCGCCAGCTTGACCTCTTATGGCGTCGACACATCTGCTGTCGCCGTCCGTGAAGACGGCAAGACAGGCATCGCCATCATCGTCGTCGACGAACCTTCTGGCCAGAACCGCATCATTCTCTCTCCAGAGGCAAACCACACCCTCCTGCCAGAGCACTTCACTACCCTCCCTGGACCTCGACCAGATCTTCTCATAATGCAGCTGGAGATCCCCTTTGATACCGTGTTGCAAGCCCTCCGCGCTGCCAATGCCTCCGGCATCCCTGTCCTCCTCAACCCAGCGCCCGCCAAGATCCTCCCCGAGGAAGCCTACACTAGTCTTGCCCACCTTGTTGTCAATGAGACCGAAGCAGCCATTCTCTCCGGCTGCCAAGAATCCGACCTCGATGACCTTTCCGGTCTGCAACGCGTCAGTGCAGCCTTCATTCAGCGAGGCGTTCGCAATGTTATAATTACCCTTGGCGGCCGTGGTGTCTACTACGCTACCAAGGATGGCAAATCGGCTTTGGTGCCTGCTCTTAAGGCTCAAGTTGTGGACACTACCGCTGCAGGCGATACCTTTGTGGGATCTTATGCCTTAGCCGTCGTGAGCACTGGATCGGAGGACTTCGATATTGATACCGCAATCAAAGCTGCTAACCAGGCTGCGGCTATTACTGTATCTCGCAAAGGGGCCCAGATCTCTATCCCATGGAAGGACGAGCTCAACTAAATATATCATATACGAGTGATAGATTTAAGGAAGAAGAGGGAAAAGGGGAATTAAAAAAATGTAGACAAGACTAAACCCGAAGGTAATTATTTTCTTTTTGCCCCTTAAGAAAATATTTGCTATAATCAATCGTAATGCTTCTTTGATTCACGTTTTCTCCAGACGCCTTATCCGTGAAAAATGTCAAAACCACGCTGCCCAGGCCCAAAGACCAGAATCCTTCTTTCCTTTGGCATCTCTTATCGTCCCGTTTTTCTTTTCTTTGTTGCTATTGCTTCTATGATCGTCGTTGTTATCATCATCATTGTCATCAGCGCCGTTTGCAAGAGCTGGCGTCAAACTTCTCAAAATGTCAGGCCTATTTAACCACCTGTTGCGCAAGGAGCCTTCTTTTCCGTCTTTCTCACGTTTACCCGCTGCAGAGGCTCTTCTACTGGACGCGTCCCTCATTCCAATTCCTGAGTCATACGAGACTCTATTCCCTCGTGCAGGTTGAAGTGGAGGATTCGCTTCGGACGCAATCTGGTGCACCTCTGCTTTACGTATCGTGGCGGCTGTCATTGGCGGGTTTGGTATAACCCCTTTCTGCTGCAAATGCATCGCCCTTTGCGGAACAGTCGAGGGGTAGGAGTAATAATCTGAAAGTTCTGGTGTCATGTTCGGTTCATGTTCTTGTAATGGTCTCTCAAGACGCGCTGGCACCGGTTTCTGTAATGGGGATCGTCGTGCCAACATCTGCCTCATCACTTCCGATGCCTTCTGGGGGCCCCAATGCCGCTCAATTAGTGGGAACAACCGATCTTTTGTCAATACTGGATGAGGAGACCATGGAGAATGAGCATTGTGTAGCTTGATTGTCGCCTCAGCAGTCGTCTTCAATTTTGTATTCAAGGTAGATACCCCAGCCGAACCGGCTGGAGTTGTGTGATGAGGGAACGCAGAGTGTGAGTAAGACACTTGGATTTTCATATAAGTCATAGGAGATTCTCCTAGTTGTAGCTGGAGATCCTCCATCAACTCGTCCGACTTTTGCCTGGTGTGCGTGTATTGTCTAGAAGAAGAAGATGATGCTCTAGATTGAAACATTATCCGTACGAGGAGAAGAATGCTTGATCCGACAAGCATAGTGCTATCCATTATCATCAATCAAGTTAAATCAAAGTCACTCGCAGATGCATAAGAGCTTACGTTGGAAAAGACTGCTGATGTAGAATTTGAATGACTGATGTCTGTAGCGTAGGTAATATATCTACAGTGAGATCGTGGAGGCAGCCGAACTCGAAAGAATAATCTACTTGATTCATTAGAGAGCTGTGAACTTGAAAGATATGTGTCTCAGCAGCAAAAATCCACTGGGCAACCAAAAATAAAATAAAATAAAATTGCCAACCTTTATCTGGACAAGCAACACTTTCAGACTCAGACCGTCCATGAGCTGGGGAAAGCCTACCACACACTTCGACTGCGGCCCAAAGGTGCTTTTGCCCCTCAAGTAGACCGGCTGTCTCCGACACCACGTTGACGTGCGGAGACAAGACAAACGAATTTTTTCCTGGTAATGAGAACTGTGACATGGAAGGAGAATCTCTTAGGCCGTATGCGCTTCTCGGCTCATAATTTGTACACCTAGAGCTAGTCCGGGATGGATGATGGAGCCAAATACCGCGTTCCGCAGGAAGTGTACATGTCGATGAGATGCGGTCTTTATCTCCATTTCCAAAACTATTTTTAATGCTGGGACGCTTTCGTCGATTCTTTTTTATTTTTAATGTTGGATATCGAAAAAACGATGGGTTCTGAGGCGTATTATCCTGTCCAAAGATATCATCATTCTCATGTGTACCCATTGAGCTGTGGTCGAGGTTTGATCTCTGCAAAGATGACCCCTAGTCTGCTACCTCATGTTCACAATAGGATGTCTCTTCTAACGTTGTATTCGGTCGCCTCTTTGGAATCTTAAGCATCCCGAATGGTTCACCGTCTTCGAGTCGTTCAAATGACCGGGGAAGGCTATCCTCCGAGCCTGCGCCGCTTTTGGAGCTCTTCTCGTCCTGTCGGCCATAGTTGCAGCATCTTTTAATAATTCGAAGAGGGCTCGGCTTGTCTTTTGCCAAAATCTGATCTGTCGATGGGCAATGCCCAAGATAAGGAGATGACTTGTTCTGGAAGAGCTCCATGCTGAAGGTAAATGGGAGTACGAAACGCTTAGACTGTGAGAAGATGACTTGAGCTTTGAGCCTGTTATGGTTTAAGAATGACAGGCTGTTTTCTTTCTTTTCTTTCTTTCTTTATGCCTCTGCCATATAGGATAATTGGTTTTGAAGCTGCTGGTGTCTAAGACTAGATGCTAATAGTCGATTCCTATTTTGCGGTATAAGATACGGGTCCGATACCCCTTTGCTGTATGAATAAACTGGCAGGCATGCGCTTGAAACTATGGCTGCAGCAAGAATACCAATAGAGCAAATAATGACGATGAAGGCAAAAGCTGAAGCGGGATGCTGCCAGACGATCCAAGGGTTGCCGTAAGCAGAACTAGTAGTGATGATAGAGGCGTTTTGCATAGCTGCAAAAGAAATATTGGGAGAGTTGTGATTATGTATTTACAAAGAGTCGGGTTAACAATGCACATTTGAAGTGGGAGGGATTTGGAAAGTGGCATCGATGCCTCTTGTTTCTTATAATAAAGGCCATGATGATATCGGGAAGCAGCAGAAGTTCTTGCAGTTGCCCATGTACACAGAGTAACGTGACCTGATATCAGGGTATCGATAGGCATTGTCTAATATATTGAAGCTGCTAGCCACTAAGTACAATGAAACTTTGGGGAAGATAAGAATTAACAAAATAAGTTCACAATCTTTTAACGTTGACAATAGGGCCAGCCCTTTTCTGGAACAAAGGTTGAATACGCTTAATGGGAGTATTAAAGCCAGTATGAGAAATCCTGAAACAAAAGGAGAAGACCAATATCTTATTTTTCCCAGAGAAGAAGAAAAAGTTAAAAAAAAAAAAAAAATTGAACCAAGGCGAGGAGGGGAAACCCGTTCTTAAAAGATCATGCCGAAGCGTCTAGTGTTCGACGAAGGTTGCCTTTGACGGCCTCAATGGTTCCCTCTTCCAATGCTAGGAAATGAATCTGAAGAAATCCTCTTTATTAGCACCAACAGGCATTATAAAATGCTGGAAAAGGCTTTGCGCAACATACCATATCATCAGAGATTCCTGATGCACCATATAGTACTGACTCAGTCAAAGTGGACGCCACACCCTTCTTCACTCTGTCCTCCCAAACGCCGTCCCAATTCCACTCTCCAGGTTGCCGCACAGCGGTAGACTGAGAAGACGTACTTTTGGTATCTGATGTTGCTACATCCCCTTGCTCACTAACGCCCTCTTGAGTTTGCTCATCATCCGCTTTGCTCTTCCTCTTCTCCTCGTCAGTAGACGACTTCCCTTGTTTTCGTCTATGCGTCCTCCACGCATGCCAAGCACCCGGATTTCCTGCGGCATCAAGTGGCACCGTATCGAGCATCTCCGCCTTATCAAACGTGCTTCGAATGTACTTTAACAGAGAATACGTCGATATGGTCCTTCGATCTGTTTGCATGTACCGTGGTACATCGTTTTGGGGAGTTGACGGCGACTTGCCACTAGCGGACCTTGTGGATCTTGTAGAAGGCGACGGCGATGACGATGCACCTCTTCGGCCTCGACTACCTTGGCGACTTCCGGACGCCGGTTGTTCGGTACCACCGAACCACTCTGGAAAGCCATGCCGCAAACTAAAACCTCCAGGAGGTAACCTTGGTCTCTCAGTAGTGCTATTATCATTGTCCATATCCGTAGTATACATATGTGTCGTCAAAGGCGTGATGAGAGGGTGGAAGATGTCAGTCGAAAAGGTGACCAAGGGGGGAGCTCGAGGGTAGGCATCGGGAAACAAGATTTGGAATCGAAGGACAGCTGGAGCATAGGGGCCTTGAAGTAGCAACACAGAGTTAGCCTAACACTCTCCAACAACAATTCAATATAGGTTTAACCCATCTCACCATGGCGAACAAAAAGTACAGCTGACCAAAGGGACGGATCCCCAGGAGTCAAGCTAACAAATACCCCTTCAGGGCAGGCTTGCTTCAAACCAGCGCTGCAATGGGAGGTTAGCTGACGTCAAGTCAACACGGTGTTTACTTCCAGTTACCACTTACAATTCCGAGAGTAAATGCTGTCGCCATAGCGAGGGAAGATGTCCCAAGGCGAGGGAAGTCATATCGGCTGGTGAATCTATTTTTTTCGATGTCTTTTTTTTTTCTAATTGCTATCGCATCGATACATTCAGGAGGTACAGCTTTTCATTAGATGATACTCAAAGCATGAACCTACATCAGATACTTAGGGATAGGAGCTAGGCGGACAATCCGGGTAACCGGGATACAAAGGCGGTGTGAATAAGCGGTGAGATATTCTGCCTGATCAATTGGCAGAAAGCAAAAACGACCGCGGGGCTGAGACGTCACTTTCGCGAAGATCGCATCGCGGGGCTGGGAGAACAAAATATCTGATTGTTTTAAACAGCTTCTAAGACGAGGAAATGAAGATGAGGGAACAGATGAGAAAGAAATTAGCCTAAAGAGAAAATATGTGAATTTTTTTGGCCTCTTTTTCTTTTCTTTTCTTTTCTTTTCTTTTCTTTTCTTTTCTTTTCTTTTCATTTCGATCGTTCATTTGGTTCGACATGAGTTTCAGTCAGTCAACCTTTGCCAACCTATCTAGAGAGGGTATCCAGTGAGGTAAAGGTTGCCAACGCTTTGCACTTGAAGCCACAGTAGAAAATTACAAGCTCTAGTTACCCAGCCTCTTCTCAATCTTGGCCATTTCTTGAGACTTGATCTGTTGGATATCATCTCGCGTTGCATTGTATGCAACAGAGGCCTGGTTGAAAGGGTTTTCAGGGCTCTTGTCAAATTCCTTTCTGATCCTCTGCTTGCGTTGCTCTAATCTTAGCCCTGTACCGCTACCATCCGCCTTCATCTCAGCCAGCCTTCGTTCTTCGTATCGGTGATAAGCAGCAGCAAATCGCCTCTCAGGATGTTGGTCAACCTTGGAATCGTCCCCACCAGCCGTCAAGGTAAGAGCGTCTAGGGCGTTATCGATACCCGAGGCACTTAGAGCTCCGGGTCCGTCATCCTCCAGCTGTGATAGGTCTAGACCCCGAGTTTTCTTAACGGGCGCCTTAGATTTCTTTGGCTCTGCGCGAGCATTCAGGCTAGCCTCTTCCTCTTTCAACAATGCATCTTTTTCAGCTTTCTTTTTCGCAGCCTCAACCTTCTTGGCAGCCTCTGCATCCCTAATCCAGGAGGAAACGGAGAAAGCTAATGTCAGCTAGGAAAGTAGAAAAAAAAAGGGGGGGGGATGGGAGGTGTGGACCATGCTTGGACGGGGGCGACGGGATTCTGTACACTAGCCAGCCTTGCGAACCAGACTACAAGTACTTGTATGTGCTCATGCCACGTACATACTTTTTTGAGTTATTCTTGGATCCCTGTTGCCACTTCTCGCCCTCGGCAGCCTCACGCTCGGCCTCTGCAGCTGCACTCTTCTTCGCCGCGGTTTCTGCCTTGCGCGCGTTACCCGCGGCCTTTTTGCTGCCGTCCTGAGATTTCTTGCCCGCCATTATGACGTTTTTCTTTTTTTTTTCTCCGGGGGCTGGAGCGGGTCTCACTACACCTGGCTGGCGGCGTTATCGTGGTGCTGTGGTCTGCGTCGTGTACTGCGCTGCGCTGTATCTAGCCGTATGAGCCAAGGAAATTAAAGGAAGAGACAGTAGGAAAAAGGGAGGGGGCGTGTGCGTTGTGGCCTCTCCCGATGACTCTATCATCGTCTACTGGACAGCAAAGCATCGAGAACTTGCAAGGGATTACTGACCGATCAGCTGGTGTGCGCTTGGCTGCAGTTTGTTTGCTGTATTGTTGTCTTCCGCGACGCCACTTGTCTGGGCTAAATCACCCACCAGCTAGGCGACGGTGAAGGTGAAGTTCAGTCGGATGCCTGTCTGATGCTTGTCTGATGCTTGTCTGGTGTTTGTCAATGTCAAGTTTCGCTCAGAAGTGCAAGATTGCAGTTTAGAAGTGGATGCATGACGAATAAGCCGACAAATGGGAGCTGTGCCTGCTATCCCTCTAAGTCCCTAGTCTGTGCGATTTCGCTACTAACTTCTAAGGCAATCACCCGAGCTTCCCACTTTTCTGCATTCTTCTCACACTATTTTCTTTTCTTTTCTTTTCTTTATTTTTATTTTTATTTTTATTTTTTTTATTTTTTTTTGCTTCTTTATCTATTTCACTCTTCTGTGCGACTCTCAATAGCCAATCTCAGCTACTTTCAACTTTTCTCAGCCACTCCCAACCATTCTCATCCAGCCTTTTACCACGCCTCAACCTCCTTAGAGATCCACTTGAGCTCAGCTTATCTAGGTATAGATGGGTTCTTATCCCATCATGGCTCACGACCGTCACGGGAAAGCTACCCGCAAGGCGTCTGGATGTCTGGATGCATCTATCTACATTATAGCCAGATAATATATCGGTTACATTCTAGTGGCATGCCATAGGTACTACTAGCAGGTCTACTGTACCACCGAATACTTGTACGCACTCTGGCAAAGCACTTCGTACTACCTACAAGTTTAGGAGTACTCCGTACATTAGTAGGGAGATGAGGTAATATAGCGTGCTGCTGCTCAGCTCAGCCCCTCTTCTAGCCCATGAGATGAGAACGCACAAGCACGAGGCGAGCCGGTCGGCAAAGGATTACTTACTACTCCTAGTTAGATAGGCCAACCTCTGGCCAACTTGCGATCCCGCTTATGAATCGCTACGTCTTCCAAATCATTCCCGCCTCGAGAGCCGTTTTAGCTTTTTCTCGCTCAGCCGCTCTTTCACAGAGACCTTGGGAGCTTGATCGCCCAACTTGACAAGGCTTCGTGGATCCCCCGGCCGGGCCGCATTGTGGGGTCTCCGGCAGCTCACACAAAATCATTAACCTAGCCTCAACAAACAGCCCTCAAGAAGCCTACAGTTATTCTAGGTATTCTTGTAATCTATTTCATTGAAACAACGCCATCTGGCCGCCTGACGCCGCTTACGTCACGGCAGCGCCGCGGATACCTAGCCGCCCAGCACGCACGATGGCCAAAAGAGAGAGAGTCCCCAAATCTCACATCTCAAAATCTCACATGGCAGCATGGCCATGGGTTTGATTGGTCTCTTCCCCCGTAACCTAGTATGGGGAAGCTAGTGAGGTGATTAAGCAGCGATGCGTGGGGAAGCTGTGCGAGGCTGTTCAAAGCGGAGGGAAAAGGCGCTTAGCGGTGCCAACGTGATGACGCCTTGACCGTATTATCTAGTCACGTAACACGGCGGAGACTATCGAGAGGGCGAGTGCTACTCTACCAAAATGCTGATACATACCCAGGGCTATACCTACAAGTATACTTGTACTCAGAACCAACACCATTGTGATCATTCTGAGCTTGTGGCCGCAGTTGCTTGGGAAAGAAGTGGGAGAGAGGAGGGGGGGGGGGGGGGTGTAGGAGGCATCCAGTCGGTCGTTCAGACAGGTCAGCCCTGATACCCTATTCGATTGCAGTGTGTACGGAGTACAAGAAATCGGATTGTACAGCTACATTCTACAAGGTGCTCCGCATATCCCATCTCTCAATTCCACGCGGCTGCGTGGCTGTCCACTACAGGTCCATCTTTTTTTTGTCTGGCTAAAAGCGCTATAAGCCACGGCCCGTTCCAACCAGGCGACGCCTACCGCCCTGTCGGGATCGGGAAGTGTGCCAGACCAATTAAGCCGCCACGCTATCACTACTCACGCCTAATATTGCACGTACTTGTATGTACGGAGTACCCCATATTTAATCACAATACTCTTTATACCAGTCCAATTCCGCAAATGAAGACGGTCAAATTGGGAAATACTGTTGCAAACATTATGTTTTCATTACTGGTACTTTTCAGACCCCGTCGGGAGGGGAGGAGGGGAACGGAGGAACTCGACTCAAAATACCTCAAAACATCTTACCCATATCCCCCCAACTTTACGTCGTGTGACACCAACAGTTTCTAGCGTCTTACACCTACATGAAGCTCACATATATGTGAAAAAAATGGAATGTTCTGACACGCTGTAGCGGCAGCTCTGCCACATCCTACTCTCCAAAAAGAAAAAGAGAGAGAGACAATACAGCGAGCGTCGAGCGGGTATCTCAGTCAGACCCCCCTCCTTCTCCCCAATTGCAATCCTGTGTATGGAGTACAGAGTACGTGTAAATTCAAAATAAATAAAAACTAGGGCTGCATATTACATTGTCCTCGCAGCTTGTGTCTGGGGGGCAAACGAGGCGCCCGTCACGTCATGCAAGACAGCAAACTTGGACGTTCCTCCGTGGGTGTCTCTACCTTGCCTCTACATGCTTGTACATGACTTGATACAGATGAACAAGCGCAGCTGACGGATACCAGCAAGGAATCGAAAGCGCTAGATACTGCATCAGCCACAGACATGGCCCTGTATCTTCTCTCTGACTCATCTCTTTTACCGCTTGTACCACTCGATTGCATGGGCAACACGCGGGCGGAGCTACGCTACCTACCTAGTTGTATGCGATGGACGGGGTGCGTGTGAATCAGGGTAGTTGTACGGAGTACGAGTACATACCCCAACCCCCCAGCCGAGCAGGGGATGTGTAAAAAAAAAATGACCAAGACTAATCAATGCCACGACGACTTGCATTGGGTAAGAGAGTTTAGGGATCATGCGTTTGTACAAAAGTATTTCCGACATACGGAGTACCTGAGCGAGGAAGCGAGGTTGAGTGTTGAGTCCGCTTTGGGCATCCTACACGGCTCAGCACAGCCCTTGATGCATGTTGAGGTCGATCATCACCAGACTCATGCGAAAAACATCTGCTGTTCCCCTCCTTCCTCATGCAAGAGGGGCAAATTGTAGATAATGTTGCGAATAGGCATCGTCTTTCGACACCCATCTGCCCACTTCCCGATGAACAACTGGTCAACTTAGCGAGGGGGTCGTAGCTGCGAACAGCTGCAAGAGCTTCGGGAGTAAGCTCTGTAAGAAATTTACCATTGGATGGTTTTACAGATGAATCCAACCACTCTTAGAGCCGTCAAATCCGCAACTATATGGCCTCTCTATTGTATTTACAGAGTCTAGCCAGAGTACTAATTGGCACAAATGCATGAATATCTATCTCATACATGGAGTATGGAAGTATGGAGTACTTCCTACTTACTCCTATTAGTGCACAATTCGTCATATTTGTACAAAATAAAGCAAATATATGGCCAGGCCGGCACTACCGGATGCTTACTTGTACAAGTATGACTACATGTACAAGTATGAACGGCAGCGTTGGCGGATTCAGCTCAACGAGGGAATCACCTCGCTTTCAGCAAGTACAGGTATATCATGAACGGCTAACCTTGTCCTACCGAAAACCGAGCATGCATAATTGACAAGGCAGTTTATTCAAACGCAATCGGCCGGAGACACCAATTAGTATATTACGGAGTACGGAGTGTATACCTGTGCTATCCCGTCAGTTGTCGATTTCCGCACAAAAGTGATAGATCATGCCCACGAGGCTCGTCTCACTGGCCGACAGCCATGCATTGCGCCCTACTTGTAGGCATTTCTACATATTCGTTCATACTGTACATGTTTACCGACACTTTACCTACATGTATACGGAGTACTACGGTGTGACCTGCGGAGCACAGCGTAATACGGAGTATTCAGTAACACTGTTCTCATGTACATGAGCAAGGCCAGCAGTATTAGCTTTCTCGCCAACCAGCAACCCCAGGAATATATCCCCGTCACAGATCCCAGGGTTTTACTCATGCTTCAAAACAAGGAGTACAGAGTGGTAGTATTTTCTAAATGGACATAGTTGTACGTACTTGTCCAAATATATACAGGGGACTTGTGTGTTTATAAGCACCATGAACATGCGCTTGCTGCGGCAACTGGACTTGAACGGGCTGTGTCGCAGGTATCGCCGTGCGGCTGGATCCGTTCGGAGAATTGACGGCGCGTTGATTGAAGATGGCTATTATTACAGGTATGCCCTAAGTATATTCACCTAGACACGTACGAATTATCTATCAGCCCAATTTGTTTTCTGAACAAATACCTACAAGTACCTAGGCATATACGACGCATAAGAGTACGTAATCCCGAGGTTGTTTGCAGCAGACATGCGAACACATCAGGCGAATATCACTCTTTTTGGTCACTGTCCAATACTACTACTTGAAGCAATCCTTCACGCTCAAAAGAGAAACAAGGAGAAATGAAGAACTAAAAACAGAGTACTTTACCTAGCCTTGTGACCACTAATGATCACGAGGCGATGAGGTTCAAACGACTTTTGTAATGGAGCCAGACGCAAGGGCCAGGTTCGTATGCACAAATATCAGTTACGGTAGGCCAGCATTTACCTATTGCGAGGGCCCCTGCTGTCTATCGACATGGGCCCTATCTTTTTACGCCCGCGCCTAAGGCAGTCAGAGGGTGCATTGGCGGTCGATCCTAAGAACCGAGTGTTGAATGTTGAATCCTTTCACAGCTTCGAGCAAGCATACCAAGTACAGGGGGGGGGCCCTAACAACAGCATTGCTACCGTACATGTACGAGCAGAGCCACCGGTCGCCAAAGCGGCTTGTTGTGGATACAAATATCTAAGGGTTAGAAGAAGCACGATGCCGTACCTAGGCTCATACTCGGACAAGTAGTCCCTTTGGAGTAGTACTTCCTTCATACGGAGTATCCGTATAGACGCAAGTACTTCGTACAAAGTAGTATGTTTTTATCAAAGGTACTATTCACCGTACGGACATGCATGCTTTGGGGGAGTGCCAAATCACGGGCCAGCATCAGCGACCGTTCAACTACCTACTTTTCCACGATTATCAGCCCACCGGGGTACTCTAGCATATTTCAAAATGGGATGTGAATTCAAACCGTTGATGCAGCAGTACTTGTATGTACCAAGTATGTACGAAGTATGCATGTCTGTATCATGCACCGACAACGTATGC
>JACBYL010000619.1:0-116194 GCA_015266385.1 Trichoderma oligosporum | reverse complement strand
CCCCCTCCTCCAGCAGGGCTGCTAGCCCTTGAATATAATTTAGAACGACTTGGACGAGATCTACACGAGCTTGTCACCCGGGTAGCTCGACTTGAGTCTGGGGAAGTTCCTCAAGTTCAAGCACCTGTGGTGGCCCCTATCCCCGCTCCCAGTTCTAATACTGCTAACGGTATGCAATAGGTGTAAAATACACTAGACATGGTGCCTTTCCCGGCCGGGCTTACCAAATAAGACCGGGGGGGTGGGTGGACGTGGACCCAGCAGCGCCTTACATCTCACCGCGATTGCTGGGTCTAGTAGCCTCTCCTTGGAGAGGTGAAGCTAAGTGAGGCATCCTTTGTCAATGACTCCCAAGGTATGTCACTCGCCTGTCCTTTGCTGTCTGTGCTGAGGTAATAATAGTATCGACTCGTCGTTATCACGCTCTACAAGAGAACGAGGCCCGCTAGACAATGTGGATATCGGCACAACAAACGATAGGGTGCGGAGGCTGTAGCTTCCCTTGTTGACATATTCCCCATATCACCTTGTCAGGAGCGTAGCAGATGAACAAGTCGATTCTACGACTATTTAAACCTTTCTCTTTTTCGACATTGTCCGTCTACAATTCTTCGTCTCTCTTGTATCATCATCCTTGTCACCGACCTCATCATACTATCCTCATCTATCTTTGCTGTATTTTATCAGTGCTTCTCGTCTGTCACTCCTGTCTTTCCATCCTCAACTACTCTTCCATTATTTGACTCGTAGCCATCCTCACACCATCCCCATAGGTGCTAGCCTTTGGCTGACTCCTTTAGTCTTAGGGAATATCGCTGGCCTCAGACCTTTTCAGTTGTTCTCATCATTGGCAGCAGGATACCCTAATTCTTAAGGGTGAGGACCCCCGACGATGACTTGCTTACGACTTTTTCCGAGCTTTAGCGATGAGGGTGTAGATGGTTCTGATGATTGAGTGAATGGTTAATACCTTATATACTGTTCATGAATGAGGTAGAAATGTAGTTTGTGATAGATGTATCGTATTAAGCTTTATAGGGTTTGATTCCTCTTCGTGTAAGATATATGGTGAAAATTGATGGGTGGATTGTCTAAAAAAACTCTGGTCATTTCTTGAAGCCTAGCGCTTCTCCATAATGTCTGGTAGTCAGAACTTAATATCATTAGTTGAAAACTTAATCAGGAGGATCTACGTTAACAGCTATCGGAAACCTATGCTTTCGCCTTTAGTAGCGTCAAGACGCCTGGTACGGTCAGGGGGCATGTATATCTCGATCATAGTGCACAGTCTCTTCCTGAATTCTCCCGCCGCAAGACGCGTCCTACATACGAAATACGAGCAGATGCTGTAAGAGCGATAGCATTGCAATAGTGGGCCATGGTTCTCGTGCTGGGCAAAGAATCCGTACTCGTAAATCCCGAACATCCCTTGGATTTCTATGTCCCCACCCATGACGCTATGCATGCTCTTCGGCATCCTCAAGGAACTTTCAATAAGGTAGTTTCCACCCTATTCGCGCCATAAAAGCGTGAACCCCCTTGATGGGGATGGAGTTTAAGTAGAGGGTACGGAAATCGACGTCTTTGATATGTTGCTGGCGCAGCATGGATAATGCCGCCTGCGAAGTCTGCGATGAAAGAGAACTAATTGAGCAGAGCCCTGATCAACACAGTCTTGTTCGGCGAGATCCGGAATCCTGCCTTCTCTCACCCAAGTGCGCCTATTTCTTATACGTCAGTGGAAGAAAGCCATTGCAGTAGTAGAACCTAATATAGCTACTAAGAGAGAGTTATTAAATTTCGCTTCAGTGATTTATATACGATTTTTCTAGTGTGCATGTGATTAAGGACAGCTATATTGAGGCTATCTGGCCAAGTAGTGTATCTCGGAGAGGTTGTGGTGGAAAATCATAGAATCTCATGGTTTGAAAAGGGGATATATATCTAGCACCCTATCCGGAGCATTTTCCTATGGTCCATAGACAAGTAAAGTGCAGTTATTGTGGATGATGACTACCCAGGTAAACAAAACACAGGTAATGCTTTTTCTATAGACTATCACCAAAGGTTTAGCAAAACTATGTTAGGAATAAAAGGCCTGTGGCGATGAAGCACGGCTTCACGAAACAAATTATTGACCCCAACAAGTAAAGACATCAAAAATTAAAGAACCAACTCCAGTGCGAGGTCGGAACTTTCTCTCAAACGTTGCACATTGCATTGGTCTAGGTGATTGGAGGGGAATCGGCTTTACATCTACTGAAAACATTGTAACGAAACTTCAATAAGACGTATTGCTAACCCAGGTGAACTGAGGCCTGTTAAAAGGCCACGGTTTAGTTACATAGAAACACCCAAACTACGATCTTGCTCCTTGTTACACCCCGTTCTGTTTTGCAGCCAACTCAAGCCTCCCCTTTTAAATTTACCTCCGCTTTATTACCATGAGCCCCTGAGTGGGAATGACCATCAACAGTCTCGTTACACATACAAGTGCATCCTTGCTGCCACAGCAGTTCAAAGAATCAGAGGAAAAGCCTCTAGGCGTCTCGTATAGTCTTAGTATTGCTGGACTATCACATAGACAAGACCACGACTGATTTACAAACTTGAAGTTTTAAGATACTACAAGGCATAGTCGAGCTATATCCCCCAACGCGCCCAAGAATCAAATCAATAATTGGGGGGGGTTTCTTTAAAAGAAGAGAAGAAAAAGAAATTAATTTAGTAATTGGCAAAAAGTTCACCTACTAACCACGACTGATTTACAAACTTGAAGTTTTAAGATACTACAAGGCATAGTCGAGCTATATCCCCCAACGCGCCCAAGAATCAAATCAATAATTGGGGGGGGTTTCTTTAAAAGAAGAGAAGAAAAAGAAATTAATTTAGTAATTGGCAAAAAGTTCACCTACTATATTGTAGGTTATGAAAACCCTTTTGTTGGATTTTCTTGCACCTGGAATTGAACCTAGAATGCGCTTTCTTGGGATTGGGAGAGAGCATTAACCATTCGGCTAATGCTCAACTTAAGCATTTCCAAGTCCATTCATATAGAGAATAGCTATCTGGCATACCACTTTGGCTTTTGACACACCAATAGGTCTTACGCCACATAAATATGTAGTGCTGCAATATTAGGATACCGATGCCTTAGGCACCTAAATAGGGGAACGGCCTCCGGAGGACGGCTGGCCCAATAGAGGCCCGGACCAGGCAGTGGTCTTGCCCTAGGAATGATCCTCGTCCTCGGAGCCGTATTGGATTTCTAGAAGGAGGAGGATAACGAAGGCATCGCTGGGGCATAGCCCTAGCCAATGGCTATATAAGAGCCTCTTCTATAGCATTAGCAATAGCTTTCTTTTCCCTCCTCAAGAGTTAGTCTTGCAATACAACTATTGTCAAGACCGCCTACCTAACTGACCCTTTTCCCTTTACAGGAACTCTCTCATATAATACTTATTGCGGAGGGCGGGGGGGGGGGGGGGGGGGGGTTATAGCCCTAGCTAAGGGCTATATAAGCCTCTCTTCTATAGCATTAGCAATAGCCTCCTTTTCCCTCCTTGTTATGGGCTAGACTATAAGTCTAGCATAATGAATGGAAGGCTCTATATAAGCTAATTGAATGGATCATTTGACGATCTATTCAATTCATATCCTTTTGCATCTGGCGCAATTGGCTAGCAGCAATGCAGGAGGCCGTAGCGCGGCTATCGCTTTAGCCCTCTTAGGGCCGAGTCCTTCACAATTAGCCACACTGGTGTGTCAAATAGCCAACCTGGTACTCCGTATATTAGATAGCCATTCCCTTTATTTATAAGTATTTACCAAGGCCGATCTGACTATCAAGCTTGTAACAAAAATAATGGGTCATTTTGACGCGTATATCTCTGAGCTCTGAGGTGCCAATGTGGGTGTACAAAGATTGACGACAAGAAACCCATAAACTCCTTTTCGAATTTATTTACATCCAATTCATATAAGCATGCTTATCTTCGATACTTTGAACAGTAGCAAAGGGAAACGTCGCCGGTTTTATATCCACAAACGGCTAACATCTCCGTGAACGAATAAAGCGCAGAAGATTGATATAGTTCTGTTAAAAGCTTCCAGATATCTTAAATAAAAAAAATGCTGTGGGTATATGCATTCTATCAATGATTTCCTCATTCTTTTCCGCAGATATCTCCAATATTATAACAAACATGATTATTTGCATATCTGCCATATACGTACATGTACTCATTAATCAACACCTGTCTTAAGCCGCCAGCAGCAATGGAGTTCTCATTGATGAATCAAGGGTAGAAATGATGCTCTCCGCATCGATTCGCAGTTTGCTGTTGCTCTCAAGCATATTAAACACTATATATTCGAGCTTGTCCCTTCCAGTTCCCATATTTACTGGACTCAGCTTGGCTCTAGTGGTTGAAATATGTTGTAGCCAGTCTTCCATTCGTTTTCGTGTAGTCTCCTCATAACGTAGCTTGTGCATGAGCCAGCCGGGCCTGCTCTTCTCCGGATAATCAATCCTGCCAAGCAAGTAGAGCATCGTAATGCCCAATGCCCATATATCTCCTGGCGATCCACGTGAATTGTAGTAAATGAGATCTGGAGGGAGATACCAAGGTGTGCCTCCCGCGTTCCATTCATTGGCCCTTGTAACCAATCCAAAATCGATAAGAACGGCACCACGGCGAGGAGAGTAGGTAATGTTGCGTGGCTTGATGTCGTTATGGACGATTGGTATCGTCTTCAAGTACACTAGAGCAGATGAAACATCATACAATATTCTAGATATGTCGGATAATGACATTTTTGCTAATTGCCCTCGATACAGGGATGGTGGGAGAGGCTCTAAGTACATGGCAAGCATGCGGCCATCAAATGCCCTGAGCGCTATAACGTTCCTCTTTGCTGGATTAGAAAAGATTATGTAGGCATAGCAGTAGTAAGAAAATGCAGTGTGACTCACATGTTTTAGTTTCTCAAGTGCGGCTTTTTCTGTCTTCCATAATAATGTAGAATTTTCAAGATTACTAGGCGAATCTCTATTGCATTGCAGGACTTTTGCAACTACAGGCTCAGACACAGCAGAGTGTTGGCAAGCAAAGACAGCCGCAGATTTTGTAACTGCAATTTGCTTAATCCGTCGTAGTTGATACCTGGCTGGTCCTTTTGCTGCAGAGAGCGATTGAGACCTGTCTGTCCTATCTCGTAAAGCCCGGATAACAGCTGTTTCTCCATCGGCGAGATCTAGAAACGGGACAGTAATTTTGTCGGAAATTTTTCGAACAGAGGGCAATGGAGCTAGATCACGGGCATCAGCCATATCAGTGGCAGTAGTAACAGGTCTTGGCTCCATAGTCGTTTCATTTATAAGCTGTACGGAGGCAGTTTCCGCAAAATCCTTTTTTCGCTTTTGTCTCTTGCTGATATGCCCTTCAGCGTCATCGTCAATGCCTCGCTTTGTTTCCGATGAGTAATTCGCTATGTGAATTGAGACGTCAAATTGTCTCCTGAGCAGCCAAAACTCAGCAAGATGATGCTCTTCGGGATCATCATCATCATCATCATCACTGGCTATGGATATTCTCCACATGCCAGGCTGGATAAAGTGGCTGCATTCCTTCATGATGGATAGCTGGAGGTTCGGAGAGGAACTAAAGTTTGTCAAGCGTAGTTGCGGTTCTGTATGGTTTACCAAAAGGCAGTCATCACTCCCAGGATTGTAGACAATCTGACATTTAATGTCAGTGTCAATTGTTGTATAACCATTTTCCAATGGCAAATGCAGAAATAAGTCCACGTCCTGGGCTTGTTGGACAACGCCGAACGTCACCCTGTTCTTGGCTTTGTATGAGAGGGGTATAAGGGACGGATTCTGACTCGTTTCGTTGGGAAAGCGAGTCGATGCTACAATCACCCGAGCATCGGGCACGTCGGGCAGTGCCCTCGTGAGTAGCGTAGCTATCTGCTTGACGGTTGGGGCTTTTGAAGCCAATATCTGAGCCTCGCGGTCTCGTTTGAGGGCCAACGCGGCTTCATAAGCAACAACGCGTGGCTCTATCTGCGTTGTAGAGCCGAAACTAGGCTGAGACGATGTCAAAGTAAATTTTCGAGCTCCCAGCGCTTCAGCTGCGGCTATAGCGCGAGGCTCTATCTGAGTCGACGGCCATTGGGAGGAATGGGAACTAGTAGTTGTAGCACTGAAATGCGACCGGGCGGTGACAAAAGAAGCCGATCGGGTCGATTCTTCGTTGAGCTCAGACATGCTGCAAGCCCAGTATGCCGGAGATCCGTTGAGATGAGAAGAAACACTCTGTATAGTCGGTAAGGTTGAAGGCTGCAAGATCTGAAGCTATCCCATCCACCTATTAAAAGATATATGTAGACTGCGACCTTAAACTTATACTCATACACCTGTGGGAGAGCGCTGAATACAGGCGGCAGCAAAACGCGCCGGGGTCATCAATTATCTACAGCGACTGTGATGCTCCATACATATCAGGCGCTATCTGGTGCCACGTCGGGCACTAAAAGCGGACAGTTCCTCGCCAGAAGCCACAGTAGATATGAACCGATTCAACACTGGGTCGCAAAGCAGCATGTTTACCGTAGATGGATGGAAGTTTATTGTACACAATATGAACAGTAGCTCACCAATAGAGTGTTACTAAAGACTTATGGAATATTGTGTACGCCCTGCAGCGTTCAAATTTTGTGTGATTCGCTGCGATGCGCAATTAGCTGGAGCTCGTCACGCGCCACAACGTGCTCCACCGCAGCATTAAATGAGCTGACTAAGAGTCAGGCTGCGGAGTGGCTGGATCTTAGATTTGCTGTCACGCCTCATCTCAGCACAACCACAACACTATGGCCATTTAAAAACGACCCGAAAACGCTTCTGGCTCGATCAATAGCACCTGGACATCATTACAAACCGACTGCGGCTGCGAATCTAGCGATAAATACGAGATATAGCGACCATGGTCCGGTTCGAGGCGCCGTATCCGGGCAATGAGAACACAAAAAACTCCCAATGGTATGAGGCTGCTCATCGTGATATGCGCAGCCCCGATCATCTCTGGGGAGAATACTGGCAGCGATTCAACACATTTCGCATTCCGATCTTTGACAAGGAAGAATATTTCAAAACCGCTGTGACGATAGCAAAGGACTCCAAAAGCAAAGAAGATTTTGAGAGGAAATTCGAGGAATCAAACGAACAACGACTTGAAGACCTCCAGTCCTTGTTGAACGATATGTACTGGGATATTGGAAAGAGCTTTCCATCTCGTGCTGCTCGTATGGCAACTTCTGACGCGTGCACTCTCAACTGCCTCGAACACTTTGTCAGATTATTGGGTGGCTATGTCCTCGACCGGAAAGCAGATATAGAAGCAGCAAAAATAGTCGTGGAGAGACAAAATCATACCGAAGAAAATCCTCTTCAAGAAGGGGGGAAAATATTTGTCGAAGACGAGACGGAGACTCTTATCAGGGAGACCAGTCGAAGTCCCTCTGCTGACCCGGAATATGAAGAATATCTTTCTACTGGAATTTATCCTTATGAGGACGAGTGGAGCTCTCAGCTTCCCCATGATATAGACTGGGGTTATAAGACTAGGCAAGAGGGCTATAGGGAGAAAGATACTTTTATAAAGACGAATTTCGAATCTTTGACACCTGCATCAGGCGATAATACCCTCAATTCTGATGACGAGATTCCTTCAATACAGCAGGTCCCATCACTCACATCAAACGACTCACAGGACTTAGAGGAGGCAAATGAGACTGCGGCGACAAAAGATGGGCTGAGAAGGCGATCAAGTATTTCATCTAGCAGCAGCAGCTCGAATTCGGCTAAGAAGAGGGTTCGGTTCAGTGATGAGGATGAGGATGTCAGCATCCATGAGCCCAAACGTCGAAAATTGGAGAATCCGCTCGCGCCTACCCCGACCTCTCCGACTGCTCACGTCCCTTCCTCTATAAAGCAAGTTGCAGACGCGAGCGTATCAAGGAAGAGATCCAGGCTTGACGAAGAAGAAGAAGAAGAAGAAGATAATGGATATAAGCGTCAAAAAATGGAGAATGTGCCACGACCGCCATCTCCTGTTTCGCCTACTAGCTCTACGGAAGACGAATCAGCAAGTCATCTAGCTCAGGGAACTTTAGAAAAAGGACCAAAAGAGCGAGCAAGCAGTAACGGAAGACGCAAGCAACGAAAAAAGTCCACATCGCAAACTTCCCGCGCAAAATCTCCTCGGAGTACTCTGAATACAAGGTCTTCGAGGAGAGCTAAATCATCTACGCTTTGGGAACTGGATTCCTCGGGCAAGTCACGTTCGGTCCAGTGAAGCCTGAAAAAAGAAGACAAAGACTGGGGCATGAGGCTGTTGGGAGTTTCCGAGATCATGGCCGTTATCCTGGCAGGGCTGGGTGCAGCGGTTAGGTCGAAAGAAACATTGGCACGGCGTTCTAACTGAGAGCATGGTCGTTATCCTGGCAGGGTCGGGTGCAGCGGCGTAGCTCGATGAAAGATATCGTGTCTAAACGCAGAACATGGTCGTTATCCTGGCAGGGTTTCCGGGTGCAGCGGCGCAGTTCAAGCAGCGCCAAAGAGTTGTAAATTTCCGAGATCATGGTCGTTATCCTGGCAGGGCTGGGTGCAGCGGCGCAGCTTGAAGAAAACAACGGCGCTTTCCTTGATGCAGTCTCGGCCAAGTCTTTGTCAGACTCTTCTTCGACTCTAGGTGAGCATAGACGGATGGGGCAATGTGAGGGCGTTATGGTGATTCATCATTATAATAGCATTGATATTTTGAGATACCCATTGAGCGTTTTTGTATTTAGATATTTGAGTGTACTTGCCAAACTGCCAACGGCTTTTATTGTATATACCCAGTATGCTAGGAAGAAATAAGCCCATTATCTACAGCCTTCTTTTTCTACCGCTACTGCTTCTACTACTACTTCTAGTAACTTCTACCAAGTGGCACATCATTTCACTTGCTAAAGCAACCTTTCGTCCTTTCTTTACATCTTTCCCTCTCTTAGTCTCTTTGTCTTGTATCCTAATAATACATTCTATTTCTTTCTATATATTTCTTTCTACATATCTCTTTGTCCTTTTTTTTTCTTTCTTTCTTTTGCTTTGTGTGTGTTTCTTCCGAGGCCTTCGTAATCATGGCTCTCATACAAAGATAAAGATCTCTCGTACTTATTCTCCTGGCACTCTCCTACGTCGCCTTCGTCTTGATAAACCTGGTGTTGTTTGCTGGTCACCAGCAGGGTTTCATGGAAGATTTCACATAAATTAAGAATTACCATAGAAAAAATTATAGTGCCCAGGCAGCAATACTCTTGTTTCATTAACTGATATAACCCAACTTTTATCTAATTGGGAAATAATATATTATAATACAATTATAATAAGGCTGAGGATTGTAGTATTGTAATCCTTCCTAAAGTACCTACTAAACATAGCGAGCTGATAGGTTATAGAGAAGAGAGGGGTTATAGGCAGTATATGCAAGCATAGATGAAAGTAGCGTAAATATATCTAATTAGGAAATAATATAATGTAATATAATTATAATAAGGCTGAGGATTGTAGTATTATTATCATCCTTCCTAAAGTACCTACCTACTTAACTTAGGAGCCAAAGTAACAGGCATGTCACTTTCTGAAATATGGAAGCAGAAATCACATAACACGATACTCACACATCCAGTGTTCTCAATCCCCTCATTATGTTTTGTAATAGTAAAGCTACAGCGGACAGGTGACAGTGAGATATAGGACTTTTGGCTGCAGAAGAACTTTGGTCCGTTCTGCATCCAGTTGATTTTCTCTGATAGCCTTGCTCAGTAGTATTTCCGATCCATGTCCGCCGGAATTCTCTGGTGAATAATCTAGCATTAGACAAGCCATGGCAGCATTTTTCGTCTTACTATGTCTTTTTGTGTAATACTAGGTTACCTCGTTTGTGTTCTCTATTTGTATTAGAATCAATTCATATGCATAATCCCAGCTCTGAGGCATATCAGTTGCTCGGCGCAGCATTATAATGTTTTTAGCTGCGGAATAGATCTTTAGTTTGTATCTTAAATCCAAAGTGGGAATTGGTGATAAACTAAACGACGGTATTTAATTCCTATATTATAAACAGTAGCATATATAGGGAGCACTGGCTTATCAAGTACAATCATATCCATCTTCATGGCCCTTATTACACCAGATTCTTTGGAAGAAGACATGCTAAGAGAACAATAGTAGAAGATCAGGACTCCTTCACTAAGCATGAATATAGTGCCAGCATGGACCACCAAAGGTACTATAGAAAGAGATAGAGGCTAATTTCCCATCGACACATCCGCCCGATCTCTCCAGCTTGCCTCATTATGAGATAGTAAAGTTACTATCGAAAACGAAAATTACTTGCTTTTCTATCCAAGACAAACAGCAGTACCAGAGCGGCACTTTCCAACAAGTTCGGGTGAACCATCCCACTGGTAGTAGCCCGCCTCATATAGCTGGCACTGAGCGTCCATCTGGCCCAGGGCATAGTTGACATCCACAACATCCAGGTTGCCAGAGCTATTGGGGGCGTTGATGCAGTAGTAAACATACACTCCGTTGACATTGTATCCAAAGTAGTCGGGTGTGGCGCCGGAAGACCACTCGTGGCCGGTACCAGCCCAGTTCTTTAGTTCCACAACGGCCTCATCAACGCCGCCATGATCAAGTTGATATCCCCAGCAGGAGGTAAAGCGCTTTTCAAGTGCTCGTTTTTGCTGCTCTTCGGAGTCTTGAGTAAGGGCAAAGTTGTATGTCTCTCCGGTGTGTAGAGAAGTCACGGTAGTAGAACCATCCGGATGAGTGACACCTTTATAAGGGCCATCGGGAAGGTCCTCCATACCAACCCAACGATCGGCAGTGACAGTGGTGGAACCCACGAGGGCCAGAAGAGAGAGGTTTTGGAAACGCATATTATATTTATAGAGTTAGATAGAGATAAAATTTAAGATAGTTAAGAGGCCAAAGTGCTACTACCTATTGAAATAGAACGAGTCCAAGAAAAAACCAGGCGGATAATAGACTTCTTATACTTTTTCTATAAGCTAATATATATGATATCAATATTACAACCCCCACACTTTATAGCAAGCGAAGGAATATCAAGCTGATCCTTTAGTATTGATAAGTAATATAGATTGCTTGATTAATTGTATTTTACTTTTACTATTTTTTATTACTAATTTATTTAATTTCTTTGGGCTTTTATACTTTTATAGTTATATACTATATTAAATATACATTTAATTATAGCAGCTGCTGAGGCGATACATGGTACCGCTCTATGTTAAAAGAAGCAGAAAGTAGAACAGTAGCTCTTTTTTCTATAATGGTAAGACTTAAACAAATCTACAATAGTAAGACTTAAGCAATATTATAGCGGGTTACCGCAATAGGCACTCTAGAGCCTTGCAAAACCTAGGAAATGTTGCACAAGTGCTCAGCATTGGTTATTTCATTTCCATACTGTTCACGATCGATGATGAAAATACCTAAATAGGTCTAAGGCCGTGGATATTTCCTAAGAGAACTAGAGGAGTCAGTCAAACGTTGAGTGGGCTTAATCTCCTCTTTGTATAGCTACCAGCATAATTCACGAGTATCTAGCATATATAGATAATATAAACTTTTCCAGTTTAGGTAACCCAGAATTAGAATATATGTTGGGACCAAAGGTTTCGCATATCTAGATTGAAAAACTAAAGGCACCGAGTCTTTTACAACCTCGAAACAGTATACTTCATTAGTAAGGATATATATATATATATTCCAAGCTCACTATGAACATACTTACCCAGGCATCTATTTAACAATGATTTATCAACTCTTCAGCTCTTATTAAATTATATATTTTATACTATCTTACAATACAATTATAGTAGTTAGATAGATCAATATTAGGAAAGTCTGCTTTCTGATAACAACTTTATTGTTTAGAATAGAATTATAGCTTCCTTTATAAGGCAGTATATTAACTATAAGTGTAAGTCCTTATCTATAATATGCAAGTTTAGGAAAATTGATATAGTGTTTAAAGAAGATTAGATGACTAAGGGCATTAGTACTAATAAATTTTATAAGTATAGGCAAAAGTTTTTAATTACAAAATGGTTTTTGCATACTGCACCACAGCCATGGGCCCTAGTTAGCTTTGATAAGGGGTTCGATGAGTGAGCTTAGTTAGCTCGCGCAAGGTCTCTTGTAATGAGCAAGGCCTGTTTTATTTTATTTTTAAAAAAAAAGCTTAGTGTTGAGGAATTCGAAGCATTTACTTTTGTTGTTAGAAGAGGGGAGCGGACTGTATAGAACGGAGAGTGGAGTAGTAAGGGACATGATGGTAAATTTCTTGAGGAGACTCCAACGCTTCCGTAAGATCTTGATTGAGGAGCGAGATTTGCCATTTTCTGTTGACGAGAATTTAGAAATTGGAAGCATAGACTTTCGTTTCTGAGAAAGGGGCGGAAAACGCTATCCCATTCAGCGGCGTCTTGATCCATAACCTGTTATTAACTAGAGCCGTCGTACCATTTTCTCGGCTTCGGGCCTCACTAGGTAAGTAAAAGAAGAGCTTACTAGATAAGGCACGGTAGTGAACTCTCCCAATGGATGATATTCATATAATAGGGACATTGTTTGACTTCAATTACGTATTAAACTGGCTGTGATCGGAGATTTTGTGCCCAATTTCAGTATATGAAATTGACATGTATATATTTATGCAAATTGAGGGCTAAGGGGCTGCCATGTCGCTTTTTGAAATGTCTTATTATGAGATTTAGCAAGAGCAAGAATACACTAGTCCAAGGCAACAATAGTCCAAGGCAACAAACAGGATTTCGTTATAATGCTACGTCGCAGCACTAGCTGGGTATAATGGTCATCTCGCTCCCACGCCATTCGTAGCCTTGTCTGGACCTTTTTTGCCAAGACAAGAGTTCAACAAAAGAATCCACGAATCATAGCCCTTTATTATTGTTTACTTGTCCACTATCGGAACGGACCGCATGTGTCCCAGCACCAATGCATTAGTGTGTATTTGCCTTTGCTATTTATAGCCCGCTTCGGTGAGCAAGAGTGCGGCTGAGCTGGAAGTAGGCTGAAAATCAGCCAATCATTCAATGCTGGTCGGAGGAGGTCGATAGTGTTACTAGCTGTTTTTAGCCTCAATGTTCTCTCTATTAGAACGGCGAAGTGGATTAGCGATGGATTGTCTGCCTTATCCACGCTGGCAATATTAATTACCTGCGGCTCTAACATGCGGCTCTAACAGGCAACGATCCAGCATTCTACAACGCTTTGTCCATTTTATATATAGTAAACTATATATCTTGGGGTTATGAATAAAATAAATACATCGAGATATATATTAATATACAATCAACCTCCATTAGATTATCAACCATCACTTTCATCGTTTATATAATAATTGAACTATATTTCTGCGTATTTCAACTTTGTTTATTAGATATGGCGACGAATATATCCTATGGCGGCGACCCTGGAATCCAAAACGAACCGAAAAAAGTGACAAAAAATTATGTTATCCGCGAATACTCCAGATCAGAATTTAGTAGCCGCCCTGACATTAGAGAAAAACTATCAAATGGGCATAAAAAAATAATACAGGCCGAGGAGTCCCGAATTGAGAAAATTCGCGAGCGATTTGTAAAGAACAAGCAGAAGATACCACTATTGAATAATGTCATACAATCACGCAATGAGATGGCCGAATATTTTAGAGTGAAAAACAAAAAGCCTGGTTCTACAAACGAGATACCATTGATTGATTTAGGGTTAACTAATAGTGAAGAGGGGGAATTGAGCGACTTTAAGGTCGGAGCCATGCGTTTCGTGAAAAATCAAGAAAAATGGCATGGTGTCAAGTTTGAGGAATCTGCGCTCTCTGGAGATTTCCCTCACCAAAAGATGGAAATAGATGATATATTAAGTAGTAATGATAACAATCCGCTCAAACGCAAAGAAGACGACACCGAGTCCATCAGATATTTTCATTTTCCAGCCAACCATATGGAATGGATACAGGCAAGCCTCAAACTCGAGATCGAAGCTAGGGAGCTAATAGGTGTAATAGGGAGCAATGAAAATATACTATGGCGAGGACAAACAAGAAGAAGAGGACCAAATATGCACGACTCAGCTTCTCTCCCGTGAGCACTGGGAAGGCCAACTACATGGCAGTGGGATAGGGGAAAATCTCATTCATATGAGGCATATGAGACCTCGATGTGCGCAAATTTTACTAGGTTGGTAATTTGGGTGAGTATCTACGATATAGACCTTACTGAATATAAAACATAATATAGAAGATCACGATGATGACGATGATGCCAAATCTTCATCAAATTTTGCTCTTTTCGTAAGTGTTTCCCCCCCTTCGTTATTTACCTGCATTGATGCTCACTTTAGCACGCTAGCTTTCGTATCTTCATTGGGAGACTAATCGACGGCAAACAAAGATGGCACAAATCGTTCAAGATGTTACCAATAGCAATAGACTTTCCTTGGAAGACATCGTGCAAAAAGCAAAGGACCGCACTACCTTCCCCCCGCCCCCAAAATTTGAACGCGAATCTATTTCCAACATAGTCGGACGGTATTTATATGATATTGCACAAGTATGGGATGCAATGGATTATGAGGCCGACGAGCGATTACTCCGAAGTAGTTTTCCAAGAGAAACCCAGCAAAGTAAGAAGATACCGCCATTACACATTCGGCGAACACTGGACCAGTCATATCTCTCGACAGTTGTAAACACAACGGAAAGAGATACTGATCAGGTAGTATATCGACAGACAAGAATGGCGAGACTGAAAGCAAAAGGACCTTCACAGGAGAAAACCCCGAAATCTAGTCTGATCAGCAGAGAGATGACATCCGGTACAAGCTCATATACTGAGGTTGCTTCAGCCACTAGCCAATCGAGTACGCATACGGGAACAGCGACAAGCGAAAATATCTTAAATAAAACTAACCAAGATTCTAAGAATATTATGAAATTGGTTGGAGTCACTCGAATTGTCATGGTCGACCAGCTGTGGATGTGGATTCTTGATGAGAGTATGAGTTGCCACAGATAGAAAATACTATGGAAGAATCCAATGAGCTAATAAAACATAGACACAATTATTACTTCTTTTCCTCGACGTTGGGGGAGAAACAAGCCTGATTCTTCCGGTATTCATAAGAGCCTCCGAAAGATACTTGAAAAGAAAAAGATTCGATCTATCTATCATCTTGGCAAGTGGCAAAATTGCACCCTTCAAGTATAAAAGTATTGCTTCTAATAACATAAATAGCCTTTTTAATCATTGAACAATGTTCAAAAGTGTTCTTTGATCGGACCCTGCCACTTGATGATCGCCCAGAAGTGATGGATCTGTTTGCTCAAGCAATTGGGACAGTGGTACATCTCTCATTTTCCTCTCATAACAGAAAACATTGAATCTAATTACAATAGGCTGATAATACGACCTCGGCATTTAATCGTTTTTGGAATAATGTCAAGTTTCAATCAGTAAATACTCACTTTACTCACAACGAAGCGGCGTGGCAATATCTCAATGTTAATCCAGAGGGAGTCTTGCTGAAAGAGTCACAGGATATTACCGAGGAGTTGAATATCAGTAAGTATTCTTGCTTTTTTTATTATTACCAATACTAAAGCCTATTACGTCCGTACCACAACGTAGTCAATGATTTTACCCTTTGAACTTGGTTTTCCTTCGAACAGGACATCATTAACTAATAATGATACAGTGCAACGTATTTATAAGCAGCAATTAGCTGTTGTGACTGAGCTAAAAAAGCTAATAAAAACCCAGCATGAGCAGACCAATAATAAGGCAAAGAATAAAAAGAATAAAAATTCGCTTCCGAAGAGAGATTCAAGTTTTACAAGAGACATAGCAGATGCAGCGGACTTGATTGACAAAATACGAAATCGAATAGCTGAAATAGTTGACCTTAAAACAGCTGCAACACATGTGACTAATGAGGTATATTTTATCAAATGCTCAATCAACTCATTAATCATTCTACTGACAATACTTTAAGCTCCACCAACTGCTGGCTCTTAAGCAGCAACAGGCTGGTATACTTGAAGCCTATGAGAGCGTTCAGCAAGGTCGAGCCATCATGGTATTCACTATTGTCACTATTTTTTTCGTAAGTAGCTTCAATTATGATCCTTTTGACTGGCTAAAGCTTAACTAATACTGTCTTAACAGCTACCGCTTGGATTTTTTACAGGATTCTTCGGCATGAATAATATAACCTCTACAGGCAATAGTTGGATGACTCTTAGTCAACAAGTCATGTATATGTGTAAGCTCACTCACTTATTATATTAACTTTGTTTGTCATAAGAGACTAAAATCATTACTTTTAGTTGTGATTTCTACTGTGTTAATCTTGAGTGTTCTTTATACAGCGACTACATCGGTGTTTTCTACCGTGTTTACTCGTTCGTTCTCGCCCAGGACGATCGCATCTAAAAAATGGAGAAAGAAAATTAGAAAAATAAATGAAAATGACAGAAGTGGTATTAACCAAATCGGCATTGATCAGCTTAAGCAATCCAAGGGGATCTTGGAGCGAATAATTCAGTGGATGAGGCGTCATCTGGGAATCAAACCCGAAACAAAAACAATAGATGGCAATTGTTAGTATAATGAATAAACTGCACTTCATAGAGGAGATAGGGCAGGTAGATAAGTGAAATGTTTCCTAGGATTAAAGCCTTCAACTCCTGAATAGTCAACGCAAATTCTCAGACAAACATCTGCAAGCAGCCAGCAGAGTGGCCCTTAGAGCGGGCTTAGATTGTGAGGAAACTAGTACTAAAATTATTTATTAACCACTCTATATGACTAATATGGCCTATAACAGGTAGCTACTCTAGCAGAGGAGATATGTTCTATAGTTAATTATTACCTTTTGATCGCACCATCGCAGCAGCCTAGTGGCCGGACCACAAAATTGTAAGACTAGTTCTTAAGGGAGGAAGAAGAGGACTATTCCTGGGGGTATTAAGGAGAGGTTTATACACTTGGTAGCGAGTGTTGGACCTTAGCGATACCCTCGCTATCCTCTTCCTTATACAAATCCGACACAGCCCCGTGGAGGTCTGCTTCCACATTACCCCTGCTAGAGGTTATCCTGTTACATCTACTTTTTTGGGATGAATTGAGCGAAGAGCCAAAAAAAAAGAGGCGTGTGGCGGACGGAAATGAACCCTCCCGAAAAAATCGACCTGCTAGATTTTTAGAACTGGATCACCTAGGCAAGGCTACAGCAATTACCTAAGTAAGGGAACAAGAAAAAGGAAAAGAATGTATAACTATTGATTTTTTACTCATAATTATAGTCGCTATCCTGCAAAGATTAGGAGTTGAAGCGGATGGCACAACGTCTTCCCCGACTGGGAAGGACAAATCGATGTAGGAAATAAGGATGAATGAAAGGATGTTTTGATTGAAGGGGTGATATATTTATATACTATATACGGAAGAGGAAGAGGAAGAGGAAGAAATCTAGTTTGTAGTGGATATATCGTATAAAGCATTTACAGGATTTGAGATAGGATTCGGATTCATTTCCGCGTATACTCACTCTATGGCGTAGAATTGGAGGGTGGATTTTCCAGACACGCTAGTCGTTCCTTGAATCCCAGCGCGCTTCATCGTGATGCCTAGTACGGAGTAGTCAGAACTTAGTATTATTAGTTTAAAAACCTTAGTCAGAGGGATCTACTTTAAGCATATCGGACAACTCCACCTTCAATGGCGTTAAGATGCCTAGTATGGCTAAGAGACATGTAAAGCCGGGATGAATCCGTCAGCAAGGATAGCTAAGCTAAAACCCGAATAGAAAGATAAATTGCGAGGATACAAAACTATAAAGGATCAATGCGAATACATTTCCATCTAGAATTGACCTGAGTTCGATGACAATTGTCATAAAGTCGTTTATCGGCGGGTCTCAAGGTTCTGCGCCTCCCTTGGAACCGCCATTCTCTCCCCCAAGCTGTCTATTGCTCTGGAAGAATTGTAAGGATTGCTTCTACCAGGTTTGTTTTTCTTATACGTAAATGATTTTACTTACAATAGAAATAGTAGTAGCTAGGTTGGTAAATAAGATAGAGACTATAAAAACCTCTTCATTTTTTTGGTTGGTATGTAAAATAATATAGGTATTCAGAATGGAGGATATTTCTATATCACTTAAATAAAATGTATGTTGTTACTGTTGCAAATGCCAAAGCTATGTATTAGACAGGAAAATTTCGCTCTCCTTAGATATTTACAACAATGGCTACTTAGAGTTCTAGATATTAACACTACAATAACTACTTCAGATTTCCAGCTATTAACACTACAATAGCTAACTTTAAGACATTTTTTACCTCGTGACTCCCTCCCACTGTGAAACATATCCAGCCTGACATGGAATAGTATCACCAGGAGTGGTATAGCGAGTTTGCCGCATGAGACATGACAGGGCATGCAGTGGATCATTAGCTGAAAAAGAAAGTTGGCGATACCTCGCTAGCTGTGATGAGGCTGTCGTGATTTACAGAAAGGAGCAGGCGACGAATCGCATGTTTGTTTGCCTTCATATGGAGCACTATTGTTTTTATTTTTTATTTCTAGGTCTCAGGTCTAGATCTATCCATGATGCGGCTGAGATACCAGCCCCTGATTAGATCCTTCTCACGAGAGCAGCTTTGTAGTTTTCTCTGGAGTCTTGGTTAGGTCATATTGCTTAATGCTATCCGCATTATTTAGCCGCCTCTTTGAAAATGAATTCTAATTAATTCTTGCAGGGAGGTTTATATCAAAGTCTTGTCTTTAATTTAAGAATTTAAGACTAGATCCTATTTGGAGCCGATAAGTACAGCAGGCTCTGTTCATATTTGATTCTGTTGACATTTTTTCTCTAGACACTGGTCATATGGTTCTCTACTTTTGTTCTACTTGTTAGTCAATTACGCGGCACTATATATATGGAACAAGTACTGCGGTGGCCGAGCAAAATCACACAATAGTTCAATTTCTATCTTAATTAACAAAGTTTTCCAAGTCTAGCCCATCTATGTTGCTAAGTTGTCTATCGATGATTGGCTGGACTTTCGGAGAAATACTGCAAATGGGCTTAGCTGCTGGAGTGGCTGTCGGGGTTGTATGTGTCGTAGAGGCAGGGCGAAGCGGAAAACTGGGCACTACTGGAGCGTCAACTGAGACGGAAACTGGTGAGAAATTAAAACGAGGCACGAAAATATTCGTGCAGTTTCTATACCATGACGGCTCCTGGATACTGCGAATATCTTGTTCCAATTCCAACAAACTGAAGCCAAGAAATGGTCGTTCTGGGCGTGGGTCGAGAACATGGATCTTGTTCATGCCTTTAATAAGAGCGCCTAGTAAGATTGAGGAACACTCAAATGAGCAGTTCCCTTCATCCTTATATAAATGGCTTTTTAGGTTATGAAGTTCGGAAATAACTTCGAAGATAAGATCCTCTCTTCTCTTATCAAGATCGTCTAAGGGTGCGGTTAGCTGATTTAGTTATGATTTGCACTGCATTTATTATTTACCTATGATGGCGCTTGGTAATGGTAAACCTAGTGAATCAATAGGCCCTTTGCTCTTTTGTATAATTGTTTTTGTCAACGCCTGGAAGATGTCGGTCTCCGAAAATATCCATGATATAGATAGTCTTAGTAAGAGATTTCTTCCAAAGGAAGATGGAAGAGGCTCTGGCAGGCTAGAAATCCACGTCTTCGCAAAGAAATTAGCCGCCTCATGGCATTGATAGTAATCGACTAGAATAGATATCTTGGCAAGCATCTCAAGGCTAACTGATTGGGGTAACTTTGTCGTTCGCCCATGAATTAATTTCATCAAGATAAGCAAAGCTTCCTCGTCCCAATCTTGAGCATTTACGACGTAAGAATAGCCATCCTCTGGATTACACTCTCTCCAGTTATTAGCCGCTAGCTTTTGGAAATATGCAGACGCTAGCTTTAAGTGCTTCGAAGAGAGTCGCATTCGTATTTCTTGTTTACTGTCGGTATCTGGCAGTTTGTCCTCGGATGCAGAGTCCTGTACTTTCTTTGGTTCTTGCGGGTTTGTCTGAATTGCAAATGGTGCGGTTGCATTGTGGAGGATGAGAAGCGTATCCCCATCGGGATCAATTTCGTGAAGGGCTGCCTGCATGATGATAAGTTTGAGAGACGGGTGATGAAAGCAAGCAGCCTTAGGTTGCGTATTAATTTCAAGTTGTCTACCAGCATCTCCCGGACCAAGGAGAACACGTGACTCTTTCCTCCAGAGGCTCGACGGGGGCTGCCTCGGATTTCTATGGCCTTTTTACTAGAGATACTTCGTTTATAGGCCATAATATATAGTGTAATCTAATGTAAAAAAAAAAAAAACCAATACGCTGGCTTTTCCATCAAAATGCACCGAGTATATCATTCATATGCGAAGAATTAATGCGCCTTGCTACTGAAACGCTATTTTAACTCTATCTTAATGCTATTTCGCCGCTAATTTAGGCAGTCTCTTGTGTGTAAGTCTATAGATGATGTAGCTAAAATAGTATCGAGAAGTACCTAAATAGGTGTGCTAATGGGTATGATAATGAGTTCATTTTCGTTCTTTAGAAAAGCAAATAGTTACAAACATGAGTTAGATCTGGTTCTTCTACTGCTTTGTTTTTATTTTGCAAGGTAGCCTTTGTAGCAAGTAGCAGTGCAAAGCCACAAAGGGGCTAGATTTAGTCCTTTTTATATTTTATACTTAGTTGACCAGGTAATTGTATCTCGCTGGCCTATATACAGTGAAAAATCTATTAAAGGTTGTTTTTTACAAGGCCAGTGACTGAAAACACAATTGATTAACATTGCTATATAGGGTATTCAGTAAGTTGAGTAAGTATTAGACGTTAAGAGACATAAGACTTAACTTATATCAAAAAGAGTTAATCCTCGGTAGAAATCGGTACTTGATTTCTCTAGGTAGTAACTTTGACATTGTTACAGTATTTAAATATAACCATGATTGTTTATTTATACGAATGGTATAAACGATAATTAACGACAATTATATAATTACTTATTAATACAGTGAAGGATCTGAATTTCTGATATTCGGGATGATTAAATGGGCCCTCACAGGCATCGCCTTTCACTCACTTATAAATAACGATGACGGTCTGCTACGTCATAAACATCCCCTTTCGTAGTTACACTGACATCAATATAAATTTATGTTTTCATTTGCCACATTTTCGAAACCAACTGCGATTCGTGTTTAAATTCTCGTGTTTTAAATTCTAAACTCAACTTTCCTACTATTCTACCCGGATTTGAGTACTCATATGTCAGACATGGACCCTGAAGCAGTGCATAACAAAGCTCCCGGGGATCTTTTGCCGAAAGAAAGCACTATACTTTCCAGCGGAGCAGCCTTGACACAGGTATTGACAGAAGCATAGTGGCATACGCTTTGTCTTGGCTATATCTAAAATGAATTTAGGACTTTAAACCTGTTAAGAATATATGTGCCCATCTCAATGCATTCCATGCTTATGCCGATGATCCCAAGCGATCTGTGGAAACAAACCATTATTGTGCTCATTTAGGTATGAAGGCATTCTCAAACATTAAATAACTATAGTTGGGTATGTTTATGGGATACCGACCAATTCATAGATGATGATGTTCGCCAATGCGTCTTATACGACTCGTCAGACTCCAATGCACGGATTATCGGTATAGAGTACATGATCACACCAAAGCTTTATGAATCGCTTCCATTAGAGGAGCGCCAACTATGGCACTCGCATGTCTATGAGGTTAAATCTGGAATGCTTGTGATGCCGAATCGCATAGTTCCGAAAGCGGCGTGGGACTTGGCAGAGAAAAGAGAGATGGAGGAGGTAATTAAGCTCTATGGGAAAGTATACCATTTATGGCAGACGGATAGAGGCGATAAATTGCCTCTTGGAGAGCCAAAGCTCATGACTAGCTATACTGCTGATGGGCAGCTGGACTTTGCCAAAGTGGAAGATAGGGATATGAGATTCCAGACAAATTATAAAGAGAAGAGGGAGTCAAGGAAAAGCATCCCTACTCCAAGTATCCATGAAGGTGAGAGTGCGCTGAACATATCGTTATTTAATCGTGGATGAGGGTAACTTATTTTTTAGATGCCGACTCTACCTGGAGAAACTGAGATTTGTGACTTAGAAATGGGTCTTCATAAGAAGGAAGGTTATTTCAATAATGGAAGAATTATGGCGATACGTAACTATTCAGGCATTATCTCAGCCTGAGGTTGTTCAAATATTGGCTGTTGTATTATTTGCGCTATCAAACTAATAGACCGAGGCTAATAATGGTTTCATTAGTTAAAGCAGAAAGCCCCACTAATACTAAATAAAGCATATACTCTATACTCCGTATAGATACATATAATGTGTGACAATAACGCGGATCTTTTTGACACAGAAATCCTATGATCAATGACACAGCTTACAATTTAGCCTTTGCAGTTTCTTAGATTTGATGGTTTCGATATTCTTCTACTCAATCTTGACGGCATGTTGATGAAAAGAAAAAAGTATTATGCCATTGACGTCATAAATTATAGATAGTGGTAATATCGTTGACGTTTGCTTTAGACAAGACAGGACAGACACAGAAACGATTCTACTCATTTGCATCGATTGAAGGGGAGATATGACGTTAACGAGACATGTCTTCATCTCAAGATGCTACATGTACCTATTTGTAAGACCAACTTTATCTATTTCATACGTCCATCAAAGTTCTCGTCTGTGACTTGCGTCATCTATGAGATCTTATGTACAGCCTTATTAAGAGATTTCGAGTATGTATATATTCTCATATCATAAGTATTGTTTATACAACAATTAAACCACAAAGATCGAATTGTTAATAATTCATTAGCAGAAAACTATCCTGACGTAACTCTATCTTCAGAATGTCCAGAGAAAAGGTTGCAATGACGGCAATTGCCGGCGTTGGCATCATTGGTGCAACAATCTATGCCACACGGAAAAACGAACGAAACATTGACGATATCCAACGAAGGAAGAACACAGAACCTGATAAAGATGCCGAACGTCGCCAAGCCACTATTGCGGATTCGAAAGAAGAGTCGGCTTCTGATAAAATTACTAATTCCATCTTGAGAACCGGTGGCAAGGCAACTGCTAGTCGGCGTGAGCAGGAAGGCATACATGACACGAGAGGCATCAGCAAAATGGGCGCTGAGATTCCATCAAAGCGAGGCCCTGCCGATGCTTCGGATTAGATGGGCGGTAGAAGCTTTATTGGAGATGAAACGCACATTCGAAATATGTCAATTTGGTTTTATGGTGATGCATCATTCTCTTTGCATCCTAGGCCAAGTAATGCAGTGCTTTGGACGATCGTGATGGTCGTTGGTGTCTTGGACATGCTTAGACTTTTCACACAGCACGCCAATGTGCTCCTGCACTTAGGATATGAACATGTAGCACATAGCAGAACAGAATAAACTTCATCATTGGCCATCTGTGTTTGCGTTTTGTTTATTTGCAAATTCCTCACGTACAGTATCATAGCTCGCAATTGTGCCCATTCTTCACACGCTGCATCGTTCGAGTTCACCATTCTCAAGTAATAGCCCTCCATTCTATATTTGGAATCGCATTCGAGGCAAGACTGACGAACGCCATCCAACGCCTACGCGATCGTCACTTTACAAATTGTTAACATGCGCCCCAATTTGAAAGCCCTTCTGACAATTTCACATCTCAGCAGATCTAGAAAACGGTGTGATAGCTGTATATATTTCTATTTGCCTTTGGTTCCTTCTTGATATCCGAAGCAGTTGCTTAGGTTCCTTTGCTTGAATATCCCATGAAAGTTTGTCTGCATGGCATCAGATTCTTGGCCAAACTCAAGCGTCATCATGACCGTCCAAGTCATATACCTTTTCTTGCTCAACAAGCGAGGCTACGGCTGACTCACCACGTTAGCTGTTAAGCAAAGTAGTGATAAGAGAAGAAAAAAAGCTACTATGCGCCACGCTCTTTGCAAATTTTCATCATTAACCAAGTAGATTGAGTTCTCTTAACCTTCTGATCCTATCTGGGACCACCATATCCTGCGCTGAAACAGGCTGCATTGCATCTCTTAGGAATTCTATCATATCAGTCACGCCTGTTGGTAAATTAAACCAATGTCCCCCCGTTGAGTACTCTTTCCAGCTCACTTGCATTCCAAATCCCCTCAAAGTATCTCGCAAAATGTATCCATGTACAATAGGAATAACAGTGTCATCAACGCAATGCTCAAGTAACGTTGGGGTATTAATAAGAACCTCATTGTACTCAGTAGCATTGCCAAGACCGAGAACACGACGCGTTTCCACGAGAGATTTACCAGGGAAAGGCATTCGGCCAGAAATCCCAATAAAGGCTCCAAGCCTGCCCGGCTGGGTGTCACCGTCTGATGACCGCGTCGGAGGCACGAATAAGTTGAGCAGAGTATGAGTCGCCAGCGCTGCGCCTTGATCAATGCCAACGAGTATAACACGATCCCATCGACCACCAAGCCTGTGTGCTTCTTGATTTAGTATTTCTCGAAGACGTATAACATTTTCGCGTAAGCCTGTTACTTGAATCTCTTCTCTCTCGGAGAAGTCGGCTTCGTTCCACACATCGAACCACTGGGAGATTTTTTCATCTTGAGAGGTTACGGAAGACCTTAGTGTGGCGCTAGGAAACACCCAGGAGAGGTTAGGAATCGCATCTTTCAAAGAGAGAAGCGAGTTCTGAACAGAGATGCTGAATGTTCCAGCCGCATCACCAGCTCCATGTAGGAAAACAACAGTATGAGTGTAGCCCGCTGAAGGGTAGGTTGAAAAGGTGAGTGGTGGCCTCATATGTATTCTCTTCTTTTTGTAAGAATATGAGATTAATAGCTTGAAATATTAAATCTTGCCGAAAGAGTTTTTCTTCTTACATTCTCAAGTTTCAGAAGCAATGAAGTTATACAAGATAGTATTTGATCAACTTAATCACAAACCCCGCACTTACTATACCTGCTTACTTGTACAGTCCCGAACCCTTTATACATGTAAATATGTATAGAAACTCTTAACACATATCGGGATTTTTTACCGCTTCGCTCTTGATTTATGTAGTTCAATTATAAATAATACATTATTTTCATTTTTAAAATATTACTTACTAACTAAATACTCATAACGCATAAAAGTCTCGTTAGCCATTGGTAATCATATTACTACTTGGAACTTTCCTTTGTCTATCTAAGGCAAGAGATACTAGGCACAGCGCTGCACACTTGACATGAAAATAGACAGGAGTTTCGTCTGAGGGCACCATCTTGAAGCGAGTGTTGCCGCATACCCGTCTCTTTGGACAGGATGAATTCCTACAGGATTCACGGCTGTGATTCCTAGAGGTGTGAGGTGTGTCCTATTGGGCAGAATTGCAAGTCACGGATATATCAGGGATTTAAATGTCTTTCGGAACCTCGGACAAAAGTATGATTGGTTCAAGTCCAGTGATATAGCACAGAGCTAGCAGTATAAACAGCTCTAAATAATATTTTTACACTGTAGCTAACATTTGATGGCTACTCATTAATACGATGTGTACCGTATAGGAGCAGCAACCAGGAACATTCAACAGGGGCCGTCGTTCTCGTTTACATGGACAAACCACCTCTATTTTAATGGGCGTTGGCTGGCACCTCAGATCGACAGACACCCTCAACTCTTATAGTTAGCTTCATTCTACTGATTCCAAAGTGGTTGCAACGGCTGTTACTCCCGGAGGAGCCTCACTTACATTGTCATAATACAAAATACACAACACAGGTCACGCGTACTAAATTGAATAAGCTAGACATACGGCCTTTTGACACAAGTAGCTATTGTTATTTTCATAATTCCAGATAATAGGATATCTCGTCTAGAGAGAGAGAGACTTTATCATACCTGCTGCATACCCCCTAACTAAACAATGACTATATAAAGCCTTTCAGTTCCTTCTTTTGGAATAAACTATTATTTGAGCCAAGTTCAAGACCCAAATTCTAATACTCAGAAAACGTTTACGGCTCTATCTATACTATTCTAGCAGCTACACTAGAACAATAGTCGCCATGAGAGCCTCTACCCTTCTCGCCGTTGTCGTCGCAGGCTTTGTTCAACCTAACACGGCCTCACCAGTTACTGTCCATGACACCATGCAAGTTCGAGATATCCAGAAGCGAGGTCTCTGCACGCCGACCGGCGCAGGTGTCTGCAACTTTGGCGTTGAAATCTTTCTACCGGCTCTCGCAGATATAGAGTACAACGCATTCATCTACAACAACTATTGCGATCAGATTGGTTATAGTGACAATCCTCAACCGGGTTCCTGTATTTACTCATCTTTGCCTTATGCCGTTTGCATTACGGAAATGCAAGGTGGACCGCAGGCATGGGAATTTGCTATGAAATATGCGGCCACCGGAGTCAACTCGAATGAAGGGTGTTCTTGCAGCAACTGCTCTTCTGGCTTGACAGATGCTACATGCTGTCAATGTGCATTTAACTGTTAAACATAATACTACCCTTAGCTTAAATAATTGGAATTCTATATACTCTTCTTCCAATCTACCACAAGGTGCACCCGTCCTAGAAAAGATCTATAGCCCGCAAAATTACATTTCTGACGCTTCCTGTTCTTTCCCCGAGGATAAAAGAATGACATAGATGTGTGCCTAACAAAAATTAGAGTCTCTTTACAGCCTAAGGAGTTATAGTCATAAAATTAGACTCATAGGGTAGACATTCTAGAGAAACTATTAAGAGAAGCCACTGTATAGATTATATTAAATCTTCCTATTTTTATACTGTCAATGTGATAATATAAACTTGGCTTTTAACACTTGTCCCCATATTCAAAGGAATTTACTCATCTACCACTCCAATGAAGTAATACCTCGTAATTACAATCATCTAGGCTGTATGAGTGTGAGACTTGCTTGGACAATTGCCTTTTAGTACTATGAAAATTGCAATATATGGAACAAAATCACCTAGCCTTCAATCCAAGAGACCTATATCCTTATCATCCCCATCATCACGCCTCAGGTAGCTTTCAAACCAATAACACCCCCCCCAAAAAAAAACCCTTATCAATCCCTATTCAACCTTTATACCAGTTCATTCTCAGCCGTTGAAAGAAAGAGAATAGAGAACCTTTAGGAACATAACCACCATAAGTAGTCTGCCACCATGCAGCAAAGGAACCTATCATTCAGCAAATGTCAGAATCGAGTGAACAGGAACGTCAATCTCTACGCATAACTCTCACCTTCTACAGGGCCCATCTCAGCAAAGCCAAGCAGGTTCAAGATAACAGGCGTCAACCGCACGAGTATGCCAAACGCAAAGATTGACAATAGCACGGTAGCCGCTATCTCGAGCGGGTGGTCCTTGGCATACTGAACCAAGGCAGAAAACTCGTCCTCTGCGACGGCGACAACATCTTTGTAAGTTGCAGACAGGGCGGGCCCCATCTTTTCATTGCCCTCTTTCAAGACTGCTTCCAGCTTTTTCAGTACGTTTTCAGCGAGCCATTCGGACCACCCAGTTGATGCTACTGCGTCATCAAGCTGTCTCGCGAGAGCATCGTCAGGTTTCTCTGCCGCGGATATGATGGCTATAATGTTTGCGGCAGTCGCGTCGAGGTCTCTGTCGGAAGGCGGAAGAGCCAAGAGAGCTTGAAGAGAGGGCTTCTCTTTAATGATAGCAGCAGAGGAATGGCGCGAGATAGGAGTCGAATCGTCGGGGCCACAGAGGCAGCAGAGGGCTGCGACAATATCCATGATTCGTAAGCCTGTGAAAGTCCTGTAAGGGAAAAGCCGTCAATAACTATGTATCTCCTCAACTTGCAAGTAAGATTGAGATCGATGTTTGCATTACTTACCACGACAGCAGAGAAGTGGAATGGTGATCTGGAGAGAGGCCTTCAAGAGTCACACTCTACCTTTCTCTCTCTTATAAATAAAGATGAGCGGGGAAGTGATGAGATTATGTTTCACCGCAAGATTAAGGTACTACCTTATAAATGTATGCAGGGAACACCCAGGCTGGGGTATCTTCATATTTTGTGTCACCTTGGCACAATCAACCAATCATGTGGATTGACAATAGCTCTATATAACTTAGAAGACCTCAAAGCTATTTTGTTTCTGCAATTTGGAGTAATATAATCTATAATATGCTATGAGTTTATATGACAATTATAAAGCTACAGGTATTTTTCAACTATCTATCTTACCTGATCGAATGGCAACGTATGTACATGTATATTGCAGGTGTCCATGGTTCAAACCTACCGTACTCTAAGAAATCCTCAAAATGTATAAAGAAGATACCCATTTCTCTCCTAGCTGTAAGGCATTCATGATATAGTTCTTTTCCAATTATACCCTGTTATGTGCTCTCTATCCGCTTTTCGCCGTCTTCTCTTGAAGTCTCTCCACTGGTACTCTTTCCACATCTTTATCATTGCCATTATCATTATCATGAGATGTAAACTCACTTTCTTCATCTTCTCTTTGTTGTGACACTGTTTGTTCGAGATTGGCAGCTTCCACCTCGTCATTACCTGATTTTTCGTCGCGTCGCAAGTACCACTTGAAGAAATATACTAAAATTTGAGCCATAAACACCTTTTCCCAAACGCTCTTTTGTCAGCGAGAACAACCATATAAAAGATGCGAATAAATTAATTTAATAAATAAGTAAATTGGGAGAGCTGTCCAACAGCCACTCACCTGCTCAATTGTATAAAGCAACACTGGAATCGTTATAAAAGCCCTCGTCAAATCATCCGCTTGGTGCCACATCGACGTCACCAGAGGAATACCCAAACTCGTTGTCTTGGCCGCACCGCAAAAGCACACTGCAATGGTTTGTTCCTTGGACATCTTTTTGATAGAAAAGATGCGTTTGATACGCTCGGGGAGACGAGATTCTGCAACATGCGGATTGATATGTTTAGCTAGGAAGAGAGGAGGACGGGAGAGGTAGAAGCAGATGAGCGTGAAGATGATGTAGAGGCCGATGTTGATGAAGATATTGAATATAACGTCGGCTTTGGATAGCTTATATAGGGCGCCAGTGCCGAATGCTCCAGAGAATGTCGTCCTATATTATCAACCCATTAGTAACCTTCTATATTTGATGGAGGTAGTAAAATGACATGTAAATCAGTGGGATTTCATATTCTCAAAACTCACCATACTAGCAATATTAAGCAGACGGCTGGCAACTTCCCTAACATAGTTACCCTTAATATATTGGTCACTTGATCTCCCCTCCACCATCTCAATCCCTGGCCCACTGCTAATGGCAACAAAACGCTCAAACCCAACTGTTTCGCTACATTTGCATACATGTCTCCCAGCGTGCTCGGGTCTGCTGGCCGCCAGTCGTCAAAAACTGAGCTTCTAGGTATGAAGCCATATATCAATATTGGCGTGAAAAATGATCCAACTGTGTTGCCTAAGACGACGGAGATGACGGCTGCGGCTTCGTCACCTCCAGCTGATCGCGTCATGACGACGTTGGAAGCAATGGTAGTAGGGAGGCAAGATGTGGCGAGCATGCCCAGGATAATGGGGATAGAAGGAGTGCCGTGATTGAGAGCGCCAGCGGCGAGGCAGATGTGCACAAAGGCTAAATATATCACATTCGTGTTAGGTTCATTTCCCATGTCGTTGATTTTTATGTCCACCTCATTTTATATATTCCGCGAGGCTATAAGAAACTTCATTTCAGAAGAAAAGCATGTCGACAATATGAACTTACCAAGCATGAAAACTGGAATAATTATGAAGCTGATCCCCTGAACCATCGCATGTAGTCTCCAGTTTGTCAAATTCCGCTTCAGCTTATCCGGAGGGAGCTGTAACCCGTTGATCAAGAAGATGATGGCGACGGCACCGTATAAGATGCTATACTCTGATCGAATCACTCCTCCGTGCTCTGCAACAGCTATAGTATGCCATGAGACGGCGTTAGCTTCGTCCTTATTTCATCTATCTTATTCCAGTCGCCTTTTCTTCCCCATCAAACTGGAAAGAAAAGACAAAGAAAAAAAAAAGTAATATAGAACGAAGACTCACATGGGAAAAAACATCCCAAAACACAGGCCACTCCAAATCCAATGAGCAACCACTGTGCGGTCATAAATTTGACTGCCTTTACCATCCACACCACCACCTGATTCTCTCGCCAATTACTCTTATCCGTTGTCATATCCATGACTCCCCCCAGTCTCCTTCCAGCAAACAGTTAATATGATATAGACATCCGGTGTTTGTATAAACAAAAATGAGAACCAAAGTGATCCAAAATTAGAGAAAAGTGTATCCAAAAAGAAGAAGATTGAGGAACAAAGACTTGTGCTGTAGATAAAACAGTGTCGGTCAAAACTTAAAGAGAGAATCCAAAAAGTCGAATTGAGACGCGTAGAAATGCTGCCGGGAGCAAATGCGTCTTATTACCGGAGATGTTGGCGGGTCTTGTCTAGGGCAGGTTGGCTGATCGCTTGAGATTTGTGCCGATACCGCATTGCTATCATAATCATCGGATACTGAAGTGGTCCCTTAAAGTGAGATGACAATGGAAATCCCTCACAAAGCACGGCGGTGAAAAAAGAGAGCGTAAAAAATCACCAGACGTAAAGAGAGAGGAGATAAGAAACTCTGAGAAATGTCATGATGGGGCCATTGCGGCGTGCTCCGTGCTCCTTTCGGAGTCTTTCGTACTTAGGAAAGGGTCTAAAACAACAGGGACGGCTCTAGTACTTGGATAATCGTTAATCAATTTAACTCAACACGGTATTAGATACAACTGTTTTATCGCATTCAAACATCTTCATAGTTTTAAACAATCGAGACATTAAAGATATCCGCTATCCACTGCTCCTCATCTCTTTTTTTATTCACCCCAGTGACAAAAAAACATCTAATCATCCAAAAAGCTTGCTGCCCTGTCAACGAGCGGCGTCAAGCAAGGCTAACCCCAACGCCGTGCGATGCCTGTGGTATCAAAGTAAACATTCCTCTAAGAAAATAGATCTGAGGATTAAATCGTAATAAGAGGCCCTGCTCTTCTCATGGCGGCTCCATTGGTCGTAAGAATATTAGAAAGAAGAAATATAAAAAAAATTGCAGTGAAGAAAGAAATATGAATAGAACTTATCCGCGATTTTTGCAGTATCACGGACTCTGGTTTTATGCAACGAGCGCTGGCGCTGGCTCAAATGGTAGAGCCGTCATGGACTCGCCAGCACCAGTACTAGTCGGCGCCGGTGCGATCTCCGGGTCTGGTATTTGTATGTCCAGCTAGAAAGAATTACTATTAGTATGTCAACAGGTAAAAAAATAATGGGCTAGAGAAAAGGCCTTCTCACGGTCATGTACCCTGTGCGACGGAGGGAAATCAGTCTTGGGGGAAGAACCCCCTCTTCGGAAGGTGTCGTCTTCTCTTTTTCTCGATTCCACTTTTCTATCCACGTCTCCAAGTTGTTGAGCCGAGACTTGATGCCAGTCATCCCAAAGTCGTCCCAAATCCATCCAGTAACAAGCCCCAAAAATGCATCAAAAACATTGCGAACATTATAGGGATTAAAGGCCGGCACCAGTTCCTTGTTGAGCTTGTCTATGATGCGTCGAAATTCGGGTTCGGGGACTCCAGCGGGATCCAAGATTTCGGGATACAGGTTTGAGAAAGTAGGAGCGAGGTCACCCTGGAGGAGCCAGTCACGGCGAATTCGGATTATCCGCGTTTTGGCATACTCTGCAGAATCTGCAGGTACATGAGGGTTCATGTGAGGGAAGCATGGGTGTTGTGGTCCCCATGATTCTCCTAGGTCTGGCTGAATTTCTTCGCCCATAATTGACGAGTTGGATGATGAGATTGCAGACCCTATACCATCTCCAATCGAGACATTGGAGAAGCGATGGTCCATTACATCTGGACCCCGCTCCAGGTCTCTTGAGTAGGACCGTCTTGGTTCCTCATTTTCGGGCAACATGATGCCTTTACCTTTATCAATCCTTGGTGCGCTTGTAGCTGGTGGTGATTCACTAGTACAATCACCGCTGATCCTGTTCTGAAACTCGAGCTGCGTTGGAGAGAGAGTCTGTGAGCGCCTCTCGTCGTACGAAGCACGAACAGAGCTAGGTAGGCTTATTCGCTTGTTCTCTGATGCGTTCAAATCTAACTGATAGCTAACAGGTGTCGACGTAGAGTGCCTCGTTTGCCTATGCTCGGTAAGAGTCAGGAGGGGGTAATTGCCGGCTCCGGTGACGGTCGGATCGGCAGTGTTGGTGGAGTTATCGAGAGCCGGGTGCTGCAGCGGGACGGGAGGGCCGATCGGACTTGAAGGACGTCGCTTGCGCGGTTTGGAAGGGGGATGTCGGGGAGTTGAGTTGGTAGGGTTCCACAGACGAGCAGAAGAAAGGCGACGAAAGCGCTTTGGACCAGAAGCTGATGCTGTGAGGCTGCGAAAGAGCGATTGCTGGTTTCGCTTATGAAAGACAGGGTAATGCGACGGTTCTGGTTCTGGTTCTGGTCCTGGTCCTGGTCCTGGTGTTGCGACTGGGGCAGTCAATTTGGAAGGGCCGGGACGTGTAAGATGCGTAGGCTGTTGAGAGGTAGTCGCAGTAGAGGTCGTGTCTATGCGAGGATTTACTTGCGCATCTAGGGAGGGTGGATCGGTTGCGGTTGGAAAGGCCTGAAGCTCGTATGAAGCCGTGGGAAAGGTGGAAACGGCACGGCCGCTGGGACGACCGCGCTGCGAAGAAATGGCGATGAGGTCGCGTCGACCCAAGATAGTAGCGAGAGCGGCACAAAGCTGCTGCAAGGCGGAGCCAAAGGTGGCCTTGACCTTGGGAATGGCTGCAACAAATTCGACAGAGCCGCTGCAACAAAAATCTCGAGCAACTCGCGCAACGCTAAGTTGGGGAAGCGAGGCTGGAGAGAAAATGCTGAGAAAGGTTTGGCGTTGAGGCCGTCCTCGTATCGGTTAATCAGGGGCGGCTTGGTCTCGAAAAGGTTAGTGCGTGTGATTAATAAATCTCTTGTACAGCGATTATGTGATTGCATATTTAGGTCCGAGGTACTTCGTAATAAGTATGTGGGCACGGGCAAAATCCTTTAAAGACTCATCACTGGCATCGCGATAAGTGAGTTAATTTAAAAAGGCAAAAAAAATCAAAAAAAAATCTGATGAACGGCGGAAGGGGAAAGATAAATGAATTTAAAATCTGAATAATAATAATCAACAAGAAAAAGACATTATTATTGGCAGCAAAAATTGATCGAACGGACAGGAATCCGTGCACTGGGAAACATGAGAGGAAAGGTTCGTCTCTGGGCCTGGGAGCCGTCGTCTTACCTTTATCTGCGTTTGAGGTCTTGCTTTGTTTGCCAGTGCGTAAACTATTAATCCTTGCAGCATCCCAAGTTCTCAGGGCTTGCAGGCTTGCAGGCTTGCAATTTGATCCACCAGGGAGTGAGCATTAGCTATGATACCAAGGGAAATGCGGCATGGCTTCCAATACTCTATGACGGTGGCGCTTCTGGCTTAGACGGAGCTGAACGAATAGAACGCCTGGTCGGATTTAATTTGTGCCAAGGATGACCTGTAGACTGTTATTGCTTGAGTTTATGCCCATGACAAGCCAACAACATTAATAACGGTCTTTGTGTAATAGAGTAATATTAAACCGCAGCCGCTTAAGACCCTAGTTCACAGTATTTTTGCACCATCATACACGGTAATTCCGAGAATACCACAGAATACATAATACACCGAGCGTATATAGGTAAGTAAGTACCTTAGGCAGCATTTGGTACCTCCCTAGATAATGAGAAACACTGCCAACCCAAGAAGAAGAGTTATCGCCAAAGGCAGCTCCTGAGGGTGAATTACACTGTACTCAATAACTTCAGCTGGCTTTTCAAACTCCATAACGCCTAAAGTTACTTAATTACCTTCAATAGAACACTGAAAAAATAAGGTTACATGTGATAGCAATACTAACTGCGGGAGTAACACAATGACAGCTGTCTAAGCCGTTAAGCTTTGCACCCCTCTCCGATGGCATTAGGGGTTGTCGCGAGTCCGTCAAATTGCTGGACCAGGGGACTTACTCGGGTCTCTCCGGTGAAATCGTTACAAGTGTCTTCAGCTTGTAACTATTATTATCAAGGTAACTAGTGTTATCTACCAATAGGGGCTGAATAAGCTGTACGAGTAAGTTTTATTGTATTGACAGCCTTCTTTGTTATAACCCCCAACCCTAAGTCTAAGTTACATGTAGTCTAGCCTTCAGCCAGCCAATATTGCACTGATGATAGGCGAACAGGGGCTGCATTCGAGATTACAAGTCAGTTCTCCTTTTGACTGTGCCCAAGCTCAAGGTTGGTTGGTAATCGCATATCTGGAGATTGCCTTGCCTGTTTGCATCATGGTCATGCGGATTAACTCCATTTAAGGAAATTATTTAATGCTTAATTTCATGAACATGACGTTTGAACGGCGATCCATCTACCTGGTGCCGGACAATCGGGAGGCGGGGCAAGATCCAGTCCAGGGCTGGCTGACCTTCATTTCTGGAAACTGACTTATCAGCCCGTAATGTTTATGTCTGGGGAAGAAAAGAAATGAAGAGCATTAAACAAGGGATAGAACGTTATCTGTTCTAAATTTTTATCCGCGTCCGTTTTGTCGCTAATCTTTAAATCCAAAAAATACCTTACAATATGCTGGTACTTGCAGCATCGCGATCTTATGACATGATTCAGGGGACGTCGCTAGGATGCCCCCACTGCTCTAGTATAAAGTAGAGAATGTGAATCATGATGGTGTTGGTCCCAAATTAGAGATGAAGCCAAACCTCCTGATGACCAATTTTACTGCTCCCACGACTTTTATAAAAGGAATTTGTCATTGCACTCCCTAGTGTTTGTTCCACTGTTGCGGAGCATTTTGTCCAGAATTGGTCTTGCTATTGTTATTGTGCGTCGTAGTATGCTGTAAGCATCTAAGCCACTGATTAGGGAACACAATAATTTTTCCTTCCTCACGAAACATCATCATTATATAATACCAGGAAATTGGACATTAAAATGTACGAACCATCAGCTATGGGTAGCCGCCTTTAGTTTCCCACTGCTTTGCCTGAAGCTGTCAGTTTACGGGTACAATACACTCACCTATAAAGTACCTGCCAAAACCAGCACAAGCCCGCTGTACCCCGGATTATAGCCCGTTCAGCCCACACGGGAGCGCTAACCAGCCGCTGGAGCTTCCACTGATATCTTCCAATGTTGCCACTCCAAATTCCTGTTGACGTAACGGCGACGCTCTCCTTTGGCACTCGCTCGTAAGATCCAATAGAGAGTGCATGCCCACCAATCCCTTCTTCCCGGGTAATCATTCTTTCTCCTCCCTGCCACATGGCGGGTGTCGCCTCCAAATGATTATTAGCTGCTATTATCCTGCACAAAACGTGCACATCTAACCATGTCTGCGGCAGCAGTGCCAGACGAGGGTCGTCGGGCCTCTACAACAACATCTTCAGCTAGGGCTGGACTCGCTGCAAGCTCCGGCGTCAGCCTGGGTAATAACAATCCTAATGCCAATGCCAACACCAATACCAACGCTCCTCCTACTGGATACTTCCTCCGCCGTGCTAAAACTATCGACGAGCCCTCGATGCGATCGGGATCCATGTCCAGACACTTTTCGTCTGATTCATCATCTGAGGCGCCTCCGCGGAGGAGCTCCAACTTTTCGGAATACAGCCTGAATGAGGCACGAGACATCCTTAATCCCCGGCCGCATACCCATGGCGAGCATCTATCAGATCACGAATCGTCGCCGCTAGCATTTTTATCATTGGCATTTGCTTTTCTTCCTGCCGTCGCTGGTGTTCTCTTTCAAAATGGCACTTCGGTTGTCACTGATATCATGCTCTTGGGCTTGGCAGCCATTTTCCTACATTGGTCTGTGACGCAACCTTGGTAAGTTAGCGGAACCGCTGCCATGTCTACTTAGATACAGATACACACACGAAAAAAAAAAAAAAAGGAAGGCAGAATTAATGATTTTATAAAGGCAGTGGTACCACGCAGCTCAGGAAGTTCGTATACGTGAAGAGACTTCGGTCGGCTTGCCCGTTGATGAGGACAGTGATTTCGAACACGCAGGGAAGTCTCCGAGTACTAGTGCTCCACTCGATAATGTTCCCGAAGAACGAGAAGGAGAAGAAGAGAAAGAAAAACCGGATGAGTCAAGTCGAGAAAAGAGAGAGGCTCGAGAAAAACAGGTGACGGTACAGCAGCAAGCTGCTCTCAAGGAGCTCTATCGTCACGAAAACATAGCTCTCGCATCGTGCTTGATACTACCTTGGTTTAGTGCCTACCTCTTGCATTATATCAGAGGACAATTAAGTCGACCATCTGAGGGACTTGTTTCAAATTTCAACCTGACCATCTTTTTAATGGCAGCAGAGCTGCGTGTCCTTTCTCACATCATCACTTTGGTTCAATCTCGAACTCTGCATCTTCAGCGAATAGTTCACGATAGCCCGTTCGGCCAACCAGCCGATTCCGAGACGTTACTTGAAGAAATGCTCCGAAGGTTAGAAAGGCTTGAGTCTCTTTCGACATCCCAGAGCCACGTATTAGCTGGACATGGAGAGACATTGGACTCAACCACGGCAACAGTCAGCCGAGGCGTCAGAAATGCTATCCAGCCCGAGCTGGATGCACTGAATCGTGCTGTAAGGCGGTATGAGAAGAAGGCAACACTCCTTCAGCTACAGACAGAGTCTAGGTTTTCTCAAATGCACGCAAGGGTGGATGACGCCATTTCTCTAGCAGCCGCCGCAGCGAAGAACACAAATCGACGGCAGAATCTCCTATCGTGGGCAGGGAGATATATTCTGACGATATCTGTATTCCCCTTTAAAGCTCTTCTGGAGATACTCGCTCTACCATTAAAGCCTATAGTTGCGTTTGCAAACAGAAATAAACAGCCTACTGCTAATCTTCGGCCAATGCGAAATAAGGTTGGGAAGTCTCCGGCATCGATGAAGTATAACGGCGACCGAGTGCCGACGAGGATCATCAAGAGATGAGATTCTAATCAGCCTTTCTCTGTGCTCGTTTTCTTTTAATTTTTTTTTTCCTGTTGGTTTCTATTTTCCCTAATAACTATATCATGATGGAATGATGAAAGGCTATGCATTTGAACAACGATAGGGGGGGTATTGGTGGTATTGGATGTGTGTATATCACTACAAGAAGATAACTGGTGGTATTATTTCATTATTTCATTATTACAAATCATTACTAGTGGAATAGAGTTTTTGTCTGGATATATCTGAAACCTTTAACTTGCTTATGATTAATCTACTAATAGTAGGTACATACGTAAGCTTTAACACCTACATATTACCTCGTAGCCAGGTAGGTGGTTGATACCCAGCCTCTTCATTTACAGCTGTCTGATCTATGGCTCGAACCAGATCTTGTCTTTGCTCAAGTTTCGACCCTCTCTCTTTCTTTAAGATTCAGGCGATAGAAACCTCGCTGTTTCCATTGGAGGCAAGTACTTTTTGCAGCAACCCGAATCCCGTATGATTGATCTCTATCAAGACCCCACTGCCTACATGTAAGTACCCGACCAATCTTAGGCATGTTCCCGTCGAGCTGATGTAGTGCCAAGTGCAAAGTTAATTACGAATTATTGATTCTTACTTAATACGGGTATAAAATACGGACACTAGCCAGAAAAAGAGGTGTACAAGGTAGGCAATTAATTAACATCTGGTGCACGTGAACCTGAAAAAAATAGAGAGAAGCTTATCAGTCTAGAATCTCGGCCTAGAGCTCGGGAAAGACAAAGGCATTATAAAAAGGTAGTTGGTAGTACTACCACACAAGATGATAGACTTTATGTGAGGCATCTAGGTTTATCATTCAAGACGCTACGAGATGATTCTTTTCTTTATCTTCCTAGTTTTCCATTTGGTGAAAATGGAATTGTAATGTGCGACGATGTACGAAGTACCTACTCTGATGCCGTAGTTCTCTAGCTCTGTAAGACGGAGACACTTCCCACCTTGGACGAGCGAAGTAGTCCTGGTCAATTGGTCCCAGTTTTTCATTTTCTTTTTCATTTTCTTCTTCTTCTTAGGGTTTTTTTTATTTTAGTTTTATTTTTTATTTATTTTTTAGTAATTCTTTATTACGGAGTGTTGCTCTCTGTGGAACACATGTTAACTTCAAGGACTTGTATCAGTGGTGTCATACATACCTCGTACTTGTACTCGTACAAAGTATTAATAAAGATACTTCTGTAAATAGTATTGTGGGCGTTGGAGCTGAATTTCTTCTTGTACGATGCTCGTATTAGCTGGCGGAGCCAGAGCACGCCACGATCTTTGTGCTAGTAATGAAATCTTCAGTTCCGGTAACTGTTCTTTCGGCCATCAACCAGAGAGAGATCTAAATAGTTTACTACAGTAGAACAATGCGTGTACGTCGTATCGTAATACGTTTGGAACTAATGCAGTGTGGCACAATTTCCATTTTGCCCGCACGTGTAAGGTTTCACTAACCAACGGAGATGGAGGGCTCCTAATTTGATCACTGCAGAACCCGAGGAAAGTCAAAGAACCGATTCGTTGCTGCAAGATCGCGAAAACAAAAAATGTTAGGTTGGACGGGAGGGACGGAAACTGAACGTGGGAGGATTTCTTGCGCCGGTGTTACCTGTGCCGCTGTGCCGCTGCGACCATGGTGAACCAGTCATCTGCCGATGTCAAGTCACGCATAGGAGAGTGGATCATTTAATTTCACGCCCAAGATAGCGTCGCGCGGTTTTGGCCGTTGTCTTGAGAAGAAGAAGAGAGCTCTGGAGTGACTACAAACAAAGTGTGTATTGACCGATCCCGATAAGTTTTTTGTTGCCTTCACATGTTGCTTTTTAGAAGAGAACTTTTGTACTTCATGCATGTGCTCCGTACCACTATCTACGAGCACTTGCCCTATACTTTGTACATACTTTGTGCTTTGTATGAGGACATGTACGGAGTAGATGTAGGCCTGTTGTTGAGATGGCACGTGAAGATCATTACTATGTTTTGTGTGTTGTACTTGTACGCAAACGTCATTAGCAGGGGATATGTACGGAATATAAAGTACTGTTGGTATATAGCATGGTCCGTCTTCAATGACGAAGCAGACGTTGACGTTTCTTTTGAAGTGCCATCATATATATATAAGAAGGCAAGTCAGTGATGCGGGATTGCTATGAGCAATTGATAATTGGGAAAGGAAAGGCATTCATACGTAGATGAACAGATAGCGGTGAGCATCGTCCGCTCATGTGAATCAAGGCTCAATTACTTTGTACCATGGCTATTTGATTAGTCTCCTAGCAGCCACCGGCGATTTGACGGAACTCAGACATTACCTACATATGTACAACACACTCTCTGACAAGGAAGTGCCTACCACCTACCTACCTAGTAATAAGACAATCTCGACAACACTTGAGTTTCGTGTTACAGCGCTTGGTGCTGGTGGCCACGCTGAAGGCCATGCATGGGTGGTGCCAGAAGCGTTTCCGCCTTCTCCCCGACTGCGACTTTACTAGGATATTCATTGCGAAAGGCGCTCTTTGGCTCGTTCATACAGTTCTCTGTGCTAAACGCATGGATTCATTGGTGCCGTTTTCAGTGTAGATGTGTATGTACTGCCAAGGTCAAGGAGTGCCTCGTTTCTTTTTTTGCCTTTGGCTAGGAAATCAGGCCATCATACAGGTACATCACACAATGCATTGCGCTACGCAGACGAACCAATGACTCTCTCCATCCCTGAGATCTTTCGGACTAAGCGGTAATGGAGTGCGGAGTTTATATGCAGCTGATACTTGTATTGTTGGCTGTTTGGGCTGGGCTACTACACAAGGTTTCTGATGAACGCTCAATAAGACTGACTCAAACAGCGGAAGCCCTTCTTTTGATGAGATACAGGAATGGACGTCTTTTATCTAACTGTACGTACGTATTAGAACTGTACGTACTAGGGGGGGATACTAATTCAGACATTATGTCTAGAAATAAAAACAATTCTCCGACGAATATTCCGTTGGAAGGATTAAAAATGAATGTACGGAGTAGGGTGTGTGGGAATGGGATAAGACAGTGGTGGCCGGAAAGCTATACCCGTATTCCCTCCCTCCCTACTATGAAGAGGAGCTGAAATTCATTAGTACTCCGTACTCGGTAGCAGTAGTACCAAGTATCATGACTTGCACTTGTACTACCCAGGTACCTCATCTCGCAAAAGGTGGATGATGAGACACTGTTGCTACTGTTCTTGGCGGCTATAGCTATGTACTTTTGTAGTACTTCATTTTAAGCCCAAGTCTTGCTTGGAGAATTGGTAGTACTAGTTAGGTGGTTGATATAACGGGCGTCATAAGAGCGGGCACCTTATCATTACGCTTTAGTACTCCTAACCAAAAATCTCGAGGTACTCCATGTAGTACCAGTAAATAGTTATCAAGCTTAGAAGCTCTAATTGGATGGGTGCGCCGCTTTTTTGACTTCAGCTCCCTGCTGGCTGAAAGCGGATAGCACCGCCCAGCTTGTTCCTGCTAGTTGTGGCGCTTGTTTTTGGCGCAAGGGGAAGTTAGCTGAACAACCCCGCTCAGAGGCCAAAGCTCTTTTCTGCCCCTGGAACAAAACAGAGAACTACTAGTAGTAGCTCTCCGTATTTGTACCAGTAATGAACTAGGTGACATGGTACTACCGCTATGGAGTGCTATGGACCAGTACTTGTGGGTACCTGATTGCCTGAACATGTAATGAGATCCGCTACGTACCTGCATGCGTCTTTCTGCCGAACTGCGTCTGGCCCCTGCTCAGCCAAAATCTCGCCAACTTCGACATGCTCACCACCAAGGCCCTACCAGTACTCCGTAGACTCCTCCTCGATTCCCAGGCTGACCTTGTCCGATCGACCTACGACAGGCATCTTACTTGTACGCTCACGCCCAAGAGGTCTCAGGCGTCATCGATATGCCAAAGGACTCTATAACTCCATACTAAACATGTGCCTGTACTTCGTTGTGCCGCCAAGGCCGAGCTCCGATACCTTTTGCTTTCTTTTCTCCTCCACCGACTTGACCTCCACCGCTGCAGCCGGGAAATTGGCCCAACAGCCACGCACCATGGATGGCAGATGCCCACTCGTCAATTGGAACCGGGATCTCTCCATGAGGTGGCTCCTTCTTGGAACCATGTCCCGCAATTCCGGGTTTGGTTCTTGGGGCCACGGCGGTACTACAGACCGGAAACCCAGGCTTAGAACCGCAAGCACTAAGCATGTGGCCGAATGCTGTGCTGGTTAAACTGATGTTATCCGCATTCAGGTGTGTAGCAAAACCGAGCTATTGGGCTGGGAGGGGGAGAAGGGAGAGAAAAAAAAAAGTGTTTGAACGAGGCACTCTTTGCTTTTTTTTGGGGGGGAGGATGCCTATCTCCTGTTGCTCCGTACTTTTTCTCTCCCTCGCTTCATGACATTAATGTTCTCTCATGTCTTACTTTAACATCACCCAAAGTGATTGTTATTCCACTACTCTCCCCTCATTGCGTATGGTCCATCCCCTTGTGCACATGAGACATCGTTATTCAATTCTGGCAGTCCGGTCGTGCTTGTCAACCAATCCATTACTTACGCCTACCATACGTGTCTCAGCTCGCAAGTGTTATACCTAATCCATCTATCTCATGTAATTAGATGGCTGATCTTGTCTTTTTGTGATTCTGTTCTTTAAATTTTTTATAATCATCTTTTCCCCCTACCTTACAGCTTTTCCCTCATCCTCGTCTCTACGGCTAGTAAATTCCCGGATAATGCTTTGCACGCCGACAGGCACAATTGTAAGCATATTCTGATATCGGCAGCTCTAGTATCTACCGCTGGCGGTATTAATAGCCGCGCGAGGACAACAAAAGAATGTTGAGCACCTTGAGGTTGCGGGCATTCATATGTCTTCTCTTAATTCTGCATCTGGCTGCTGCCCAGAATCCTCTGGCATTGAGACGGGACGACAGCTCAAGCTCATCGCCCACGATATCTTCACCATCTACAGCATCCCCACTCAGCTCTCAGCCTGCAGCTACCAGAAAGTCGGATGAAAACAGCAAGCAGACAGATGCCTCTCGAGAGCCGCTTACCACGAGAGCTCCCGACAAGACTAAGTCTGCAGGACCAACGTCAACTATTTATACTACCACAATGACTTCAAACGATCCTTTAGACAATTCAACCTTATTTAATTGTAAGATGAATCTTCACTCTACTTGTTAATCAAAACAGGCTTTACTAAATTTACTTGATAGCAACTATTCCCACAGGCCATCTACCTATCCAGCCCATCATTACTCCAGGATGGGGTGTTGCTGGAATAGTTTTGATACTCACCGGCCTGGTCTACACTATTGTCGGCTTAAAAAACCGATGGATTAACTGCTTCTTCTCGACCGCCTATATTGCGGCACTCGGAATCACCATTCTCATCGTATACATCATGAATATTCCTGTCAATCACGCTGTTCAGGGAGGATATGTTGTGGCCGTCACCATGTCAGGCTGTCTGCTGGGAGCAGCATCGCTGATCTTCAAGGACCTGACTGAAGGGCTAGGATGTGCTCTAGGTGGCTTTTGTGTCAGCATGTGGTTTCTCTGTCTCGCGCCAGGGGGCCTGATACACAATACGATTGGCAAAGCTATTTTCATTTCCTGCTCTACTGTTGTCGGGTTCGGATTATACTTTAGTCGCTTTACGCGAGACTGGTCCATGATAGTCCTGATGTCCTTTGGTGGATCGACCGCAATCGTTCTGGGTATTGATTGCTATAGCAGAGCTGGGCTTAAAGAATTCTGGGCCTATGTCTGGAATCTCAACAACAATTTGTTCCCCCTTGGCGCAACTACTTATCCTATTACCAAAGGAATCCGAGTCGAGATCGCAGCAATTATCATAATCTGCCTCCTTGGAATCATTTCTCAGGTGAAACTTTGGAAAATTGTCCGAGCGAAGCGGGAGAAGATGACGTCAAATCTTGCTGAAGATCAAATATATCTTGAACAAGAGGAAGAGAATGTCGGTCGTAACATCGAGGAGCAAACGGCGCGAGAGCGAGTTGAGTGGGAAAAAGTCTACGGAGGCAGAACCCTGAGCAACGGCACCGTTTCGCAGTACTCATATGGTACCGGTAACAGCAACAGTGATAAGACCCGCAGTGGCCCTACTGAATCTGTTTATACAACTTCCAAGGTCGATGGCATTGAGATGGCTGACTTGTCAGATTCAAGTGTAGCTCAAACCAGACCGGATGGACTCATGTCAGCTGAGACGATCGAGGAAGGCAAGGTCATGGTTCGAGTGGCTGCAGATGAAATTATTGAGGTACCAGACAACAGTAGTGACGAGGTGGCAGACAAAGAAGCTGGTTCTATTTTGAGATCAAAAATAGTGTCCAGGGACTGTGACAAGTCTGATTCACAAACTGACGTAGCCCAAGGGAAACGAACCTCTCGATCAAATATGGAGCGCAGACGCGGCATCCGACAGAGCGTTATTACACCGGCGCCTGAAGTTGTACCACTGCCATTCAAGGTCCCATTAGAAGAAGATGCAAAATCAATGGGCGACCGATCGTCTGTTGCCACTTTTGCTGATGAAGACGTTGGACCTGCGGCTCACCCGCGAAATTCTCTAGTTAAAAGGCTCTCGCACAACTCAGCGACACTTCTCAGAAGTTTGTCTCAGCAGAGATCAAGGGATCCCTCTCGCGAGCGTCAACTGGAAAGAGGCGAAAGCTCGGAAGAGTTGGTTGAGGCAGCATCTGTTGCTCCAGAGGATGACAGATCTTCTCTAGCTGCAACTATGGACTATGAAAGCACAAGTGGTGACGACTGTAATTCCATCGTCGAAACTGATAATCGAAAGAGTATCGAGATTACCGCAGAACTCGGCGAAGTTGAAACAGCCCAGGAGTTGGAGCAGATAGAAGTAGACGAAGTTGTTGAGATAAAGGAGGACACACCTCAAGAGAAGACTGAGCAAAATGTTCAGACTGAGCTGAAGAATGAAACAAACCCGGACCTAAGTGATGCACCCGATATCCAGGGGCAGGAACGGGATAACGGAGATTCAGAAGCCAAGACTAGAGAACCCAGTACAAATGAAGAGGCCTCGGCGTCGCACGAACAAAAAGCCACGACAGCAGACAGTGCCATGAAAGACGAATTGCCCGAGTTTGCCAGAAAGACGAAATCAGCTACATCAACGAGCTCAGATCATGTGAGCTTAACCAAAGACCGATTGCCCAAATCCTTATCAAAGGTTGCGCTTTCGTACAGGACAAACGAGTGGGCAAAACATCTTAGCAATGCAGATACCCCTGAACCCGATGAGATCCACATTGAACAATGCGTGTTAGCCGAAAAAGAGGTGAAAGAAGTCCCTCGATATGTCGACATCGAAGACCTCCAAAAGACTATCACAGATGAGGCTCTTCCCTCTGCTATCAAGCGAGTAGACTCCGAATCCTCCCAACTTTCTTCTGCTCGGCCGGACCCCAAGATCGGTAAGAGTAAGGAAAATCTTCCGAACTTGGTTATTTCAACAGTCGTCACCCCAGATAATGTGAATTCCAGCGGAAATCTCGGGTCACCTTCCGTTGATGCAACTCCCATCCGACCAGCTTCAGTAGGGCTGCGACGGACTTCCTCGGGCTTTGCTCCGATCGTCGAAGAGCAGGATGATATACTGGCCAGTAAAGCTATTCCTGAGGAGAATCCTGAACAAGATGACGATTTACTGAATCCGGTATCAACTGGTCCCTCCCAATCGCCCATACCTCGCGTTGTGTCCTTTTCCAGCTCTCAAACCCTGCTTCGTCATCGCGAATCTGTCCTTCGGAGCAGATCCCAAGGCAACCTTGTTTTACACATATCCGAGGATCCTATTAATGCGCAAGCGCCCGCAGGCGATGCGGATTCTATTCACAACTATCCTGCGCACACTGCATCTTTCAGTCCTGATCCCGATGACCTTCCACTCAGTCGGCGAAAGGAAATGATACGCCAAAGTAGCATGGTAAATTTGCCGCCTTCGAATTACAGGCTAAATCGATCAAGTACTGGCATTGAGGTTTCCGGGAACACACAGTTTAATTCTCATCAACCAAAAAGGGTATCCTCAATATCTACGACGGCACGTGAGGCAAAGCTAGCAAACTTCCGACAGTCGATAGCCGAGGATCTTCTATTCATGACGCCAGGTTTGCCCAGCAAAGGACGCGAAACGCCTTTTGGATCGACTCCTGATCTTCTTGAGAGTATTGATGCCCAACGCAACGCATTAATAGAGAAGAAGGAAGCCGAGTTGCAGCGGAGAGAGATGCTGAGACGGGAAAAAGAGTGGAATGACCGAAGATTTGATAGCCGTATGCGGAGCGGCGACTTGCTTGAAGCACACCGCGAAGTCTTACGAAAGATGCAAAGTTCCGCGAGGGATACATGACAAACTGGAGAGAATCTAAGAAATCTTGTCAATAAAAGAGTCTACACGGTAGCATATAACCGTCTCTCAAGGGTGTAATTTTTTTCCCCTCCTGCTTTATTTATGTACTTATTAAAAGGAATAATGCTGGCGATACCAATTTTTTTTGTTTATTTGGATATAACTATAGTATTGAAGACATGGATTACAATACAGAGCTCGGAATTTTAATCATATGGCTGTGGCTTATCAATAGTATGGCATTCGTTAGATAGAGCATGTAAGGCGATATTTCTGGATATGGTTGAGAGCTTGCTAAAGACAACGCCAACGTTAATAAACCAAAGTTATGTTAGTAATATGGGCTTCCTTCCCACTGGGTCCATCTAGACTGCATCGAAAATCACGATTTAAAAGAATATGCAGCCGAATACAAGCTACGAATAATAGTACTTATGAACAGTAAAATGGGATAAATAACAGAGTGGGTATGTATATATATATATATATATTGTATGTACCTAGCGGTTAAAGCCTGCATTCTCGACTCTATATCTATCTAATCTGTGGTTTATGAGGATGAAATGATAGAGGAAGCCAGAATTTGAGTCTCTCCTTCATTTCATACACAGATATCCATATTCTTGCCGAATATACCATAGAAGGGCTTGCTAAATTGTTTTCGAAAAGGAAGAAGAATAAACGCGCTTGAAGAAAAAAAATAGGATAGGCTTAATAAGAATCCATTTCTTCGAGACAAAAATGTACCGCCTTCTCGTTCCACTCACAGTGAGTAGGGTGATAGTGATTGCACCACTAGTGCTCTTGCCTATCATCGTCCCAGTTTGTTGTGGTGTTAGATAGCAACACTGGCAGAGGAGTTGTTACAACAGAATGGTCTTTTTCGAAGTTCCTGTTGGAAGATGTCGCTGCCACGGTTGCTGAAGGGGGGGTGAAGAGCTGCGATTCTTCGTCTGACCAGACAGAGTTGTGTGTAGGTTGGCTAGTGAGTGGCTGGAGGGGAGTAGACGAAGTATCGACCACGGGGAGTTTGAAGAGGGAGAGTTTGAAGGGAAGGGAGAAGTTGAAGTGAGTGCGGAAAAGGAAAGGATTGCGATGAGGGAGTTGGATAGGGGTGTCTTGTTCGTGGTCGTGAAGCGGAGCAGTCATTGTGGCAGGAGGAGGTTGCTGAGTAGTTGGCGGTACGGCTTGGTTGGAGTATATGCTCGTGATAAAAGTTGATGAGTTTTCGAGAGGGTGCGTAGAAGAGCTTGTTTTATTCTTTTTGGACGATCTGGTGGCAAGTTAGTTTCTACTAATCTGTTTATGCTCGACAAGGAGATATCCTTATAGTAGGTTGCCTTTTACCTTGTTGAAGTAGTGTAGCCGCTCGAACCACCGTGAGAGGTTGATGTCATCGCTCTTGAATCCGGATAGTACTCTTCGTACAGGCGCGGAAATATTTTTCCAAACCCCATATACAAAAGCATCACTCGGTAGATATTCATGGCATCTTTGGTCATGCCAAAGAAGATGAATATTGGTATTGCTGATATGATGGGCAAGTAACAGATGTACATATACGGCCATGCCACTTGATTGCTTGGCAAATACCAGATGGTGTTCCAGTCTCCGTTGAGGTGATGGGGGTGAAGAGGGTTGAAGTCCCAGACAATGTTGATGGCGGCAATGACGATGGTTATAGGGAGGAAGGGTATGAGGATGGAGATGACCATAAGGTAGAGACGGCGGCGGGCGCGCTGATTGCGAGCTTGAGCAAGGCGGTTGCTAGAGAGGGCAGATTGGGTGGATTTGGCGATTTGGCGGAAGCGGATATATAGGAGGACTGTGAGAGATGTGTTGTTAGTGGGTACGTGTAACTATAGATAGATTGCAGTGGTTGGTTGGTGGTTGGGCTCATGCTGTTGGGTGTTGGTCGCGTCTTCACAACTTACTTGCATAGCCGGCAGTGATAAGCGAGACAAGTGCCGGTGGAATGATTATCAAGACGATGTACGGCCATGTGGCAGCATTTTGCCATTGACATCCAGCCAGGGTGGCAATCAAGTATCGCTGTTCTGTGAGAGGATACGTGCAGGCCACCTGCAGAATTGGCAGCGGAAAGATGATAAGGGCCTGGATAATGTTCCGCTTCCGCTTCTCCTTTTGCGATAGGGGGCTCGCTCTCAAGTTGCTGACCTGGATGGCCATATTCCGCATAATGGCTAGGAGACAGGTAGCATACAAGCCAACGTTGAGTTGGTGCACATAGGGGTCGATATCGCATAGGCCAAAGCCTGGCCACCATGATGCCATGTCATCGTTGCGCCAGATAAGGGAGTTGACAACGTTTCGGATATTGACCATCTCGACATTGAGGATGAAGATGACAGCGGCGAATTCCCCGTTACGATAAAGTAGCTGGAGGGGAACGAGGCAAACGAGGTTAGAAAGAATGCTGAAGAGGACGCGGCAAATGAGGTTGACCGTGAGGGATGGACTGGTATAAGGAGGTGAATTTTGACTGTACATGATGATCTTAAGATCACCATGAGGGTCTGAATAGAGGTTGGTTTCCATGTTGGTGATGATGGTGAGGGTAGTAAACAGATATGTTGTTTGCTCTTGTGCTATATAATTATCATTAAAATAATGATATATCGCGAGATTGGACAAACAACCAGAAGGTGGAGGAGAAGATGATGAAGCTGATATGTAAAGACAGTATCTTCAAGGAAGAAAAGGGACTTGAAAAAAATGATGACAAGTATAATTTGTATACTCTTAAGGAGATAGAAGAACTAAAAGGGTATCATCTGATGAGATTCTCAATTAAGAACGCATCACTATAGTGTATAAAAGACGAACGGACGGCAAAAGTGTCAAACAATTGGTCTATAGGGACAATGGACAATCAATAAGAAACAACATCTGAGAGTACATGTATCTTATTGTAAGCAACGCCTGAAGAAAAGGAAAGAAAAAAAACTCCCAAACTGAAGTCAACAAAACGGACCATCTTTAATAGATATATCTAATTCATCGGCGCAAAGTAAGAGAGTGAGAAGAAGGTGTGAGTTGCCGTGACCCTAGGAAGACCCGGAACACTCAGAACTATGTCCGAATCTCTTTTTGCTGTATATTATCTCGTCAGTATTATGGGAGATCACTTAATGAGAGCCAAAAGCAACGAATCAAGTTGGCAAGCCAAAAATGTGAATAAAAAAAAAAAAAAAAAAAAAAAAAAAAAACAGACTATTGTCTTCTAAATGGTAGCAAACTGCAGTAGCACACCTCCCAATGAAAGTCATAAACCAGAAAAGAAAAGAAGAAAAAAAGCAAGGAGGCGCTGCATCGGCGACCAGGTTGAGGATTCAGCTTTACAAGCAGGCTTTGTTCGAAATTAATCCGTCCATTTGAGCTCGGGTACAGGCTTGTCGAGTGCAGAGTGTATCGCGACGCGGCAATCAGACAAGCTGCTGGCAGGTTTTCTGAAAGTTTGCTTCCCATTGGAGGCGTCTATTGAGAGACGGATTGAGGTTCTATTGATGACCAAATCGGGTAATAATGACCGTGCACGACGAGCCCACACCTTCAGCGGCAGAGGCTCCGGGAGGTCAGAATTTTGAAATTCTTCGCCTCTTTTTTTTTCTTTTTTTCTTTTTTATTATTTTTAATATATTTAGTGCAGTAGAAGAGGCGGTCCAAGGCTGAAATGCCACGGCTATGGCTTGCGGTACCTGGACGCATTAGGGTTGATTGAGATCATGATGGGTGGGCGGCCTGTTTGGAGTTGTGACAAGGGGGTGGTGGTTACATTTGAAAAGATAGGAGGAGAGGTTTCGCCCATTTGGCATTATGGGAGCACAAGCACGGGAAGACGAAGCGACGGTGAGGCTCATGAGGATGATCTTTGATTTCTAATACGTATTATGTAGTAGCTTATATTATATAGGTGACGATTTAATAGGAAGAATTTATATATACTGAATGGATATTTTCAGTGCAGGATGATTATGAGGTCTGAAGTTGACTTATACAAGATATGGGTACTTATAAGGAACTTAAAAGATTGCTGGTGAAATAGTGACATTAGCGAGTACTCCATAGGTACTTAGCAGATGTGCTCGGTTAGATGCTTCGAATTGTTCTTTATATAGCGATTCATTCTCTTTAAATGCATAGCAATCGCACTCCCTGCACATCTCTCAATCGGGGAAGGGAAATATTCCCCGTCATCCAATCATAGCTCAGACAGCTTAGGTGTGGGCTTAATCTTATCGTGTTGGCGGGGTGGCCCTTGACGTGACCAAACAATCACAAGTTTTGAACAAGGGAGAACGAAAAATTAAAGAAAACGAAGCTATTTAGGACATTCCTTTCTTTCTTTCTTTTTTCCTCTTTCTCTTCCAACTATAAAATAACAGCAGCAAAGACTTTATTCCGATATCATGTCGTCTTTTCTTTTCCGCCGCGCAACTGCCGCCACGGCTGGTGCTGCTCGCGCCTTTAGCACCTCTTCGCCTCGCTCCGTCGCCCGCATCACCATCGTTGGCAACTTGGCTGATACTCCCGAGATCCAGACCAGCAACAATCGGGAGAATCCTCGCGACTATGTTCGATATGCTGTTGCGAGCAACAGTGGGAGCAAAGAGAACCGTCACACTAGCTGGTTCCGCGTCACCAGCTTTGCGGATGGACCTCGCAAGGACTTTTTGCTGAGCTTGCCCAAGGGGTAAAATTTTTTTTTTTTTTAACATTTGATTGGAGGGAATTGTTCTTGCTGGGAAATTGAATTGAAGGGATGAAGTACTTGCTGACTTTTTTTGTTTTGGAAATTCTCTAGCACGCTGGTTTATGTTGAAGGAGATGCGACTATTAATACTTATACGGATGCCAGCGACCAGGTCAGAAGCGGCCTCAGCGTTGTTCAACGTAAGCTACTCTCTTTTCTCTTTTCTCTTTTTTTTCTTTTTGTTTTTTATTCGTTTATGTTTGCCATTATAAGGGTAAAAAATTTTTTTCTAACGATAGGGTAATTTTAGGCAACATCGAGGTTCTGAAGCGCCCTTCGGCTCCTGAGCAGGGCGAGTAAAACATTCGGGTGCTACTGTTGGATGGGTCCGGGTGTTTGGCGAAACAAGAGGCGGATAGATGTCCTGCAATGTAACTGTATTACCTTGATTTGATGTACGATTTTGTTATGGTAGACCAACTCCCGGCTCTCTGCTTCGATCCGCCAGTTATCAACTTTTTTTGCGATGCTGTGGTGATGTGTTTTATTCTGGACTTGGACTCGCATTCTGTATGTTCGAGTTTTAACAATCTCCTCTCTTGGTCTTTCTGATCTGAACCAGCCAATAAAATTTAACATGTTTCTTGTGAGGGTATTTGAATTTTTTCTTTTAATTTAATTGATTCAGATTGATTTTAATTGCTAGACCAGACTAACGCTATCCATGCAGCCATACCCTGCAGCGACGCCTCCTTCTTCGCTTTGATCTCCCTTTGACCGGAGCAGATATCCTGCGCCCTCGTTATGGATTACTTCCCCAGTGCCTTGATTCCACAAGCAAGCTCCATATATACCCAGCTCGCAAATAATGCCGCCTTCTTCCAGGTGGCCATTGCGAAGGATAATATTTGAAACGGGAGGCGGCACAATCAGTTCCATAAGGATGTATGAACTCCAGTGTGGTTCCGGCAAGGTCTTTAGAAATTCTGGAATGGCACTACGATAGATATTGTTGCCTCCACCTTCCCGTTGGGGCTTAAGAACATATGCTTTACATAGCTCGGGGTCCAGTGCTTTCTTTCGGGCTTCTAGTCCGGCCTCAGACGTGTCCATGGGGTAAATGTTGGTAAACGTTTTCCAGAGTTGGGCTGCGGAAGGGGTATCATCTTTGATGAACTTGCCGAGAATCGATGGCGCGGATGATGGTCGTGGAGTGGCAAGCACTTGCTGTACCTTCTTCGTCCCTGCAAGCTGGGTGAGAATGCTAGGGCACTTGATAGCGGCAGATCGCTCCAGATGGTACCGAGCGTCCCATGCAGCTTGATCGGGATAATCGCTAGTGTGGTACCCGGAGCGCATGTAGATAACGGCTACTTCAAAGACCTTGGATGAGCTGCGAGGAAGGTGATATAACAGCTGGCGCGTTGGCGTATTGGCGATGGAGGTGTGCTTCAAAATGTCTGAGATGGCAAGTCTGAAAACTGGTATCGCTGGTGATGATTGAGAGACTTGATACTCCAAGTGGCGTTGATCAAAGACATTGCGTTCGCCGCCCTGTACTAGGAAGATGACGCATTTGGCATGTCCTAGTTCAGATTCGGGATATGCGCGGTAAGCGGCTTGAATGCCGCCGGCTAACCCCTGGATGCTTTGGTTATCCGGCAGAATGAGTGAGTCGCGTATCAGGGCGTTTTCGAGTAAGGGAAACTCGGTAGCTGCAAGGAATCTGTTCACTATTTTGTTAATCTTTCATATCTGGGCTGTATGTATCACAGCAAAAAGTCTCCTTGGTTTAGAACTGACTTGTGTAGTTGTGAGGTGTAATATGATAGGCCGCCAAATGAAGCAGCAATGGTATTGAATTCGACCTGTTTTGCCTGGACGGATGGGGGTGACGTGGAATTATCCTGATGGACCATGTAGTCTGATCTGAACAGACCCAAGGATAAAGGCTAGAGCCACAAAATAACGAATAAATATGAAAATCTCATGGAGTTGTTTTCAAAAAGAGTGCTTTGTTATATATACCTGAGTGTAGCCTTCGGCCTTGACTTTCAGATGGACATCCCATAAGTTGCGGATGAAGTCATCACCATCTATAACCCTGAAGAGATGAAATCAGTTCTAGTGAAAGTTACATGAAAAAATAGGACTGTTTGCTCCTGATAGCAATACTGCTACTTACTCCTTAACAGTTTGTTCCAGAAATGCCTCGTCACGACTCACAGACGCATATAGCTCGTTATAAGTCTTTTGCACGGCTTGGCCTTGGAGGAAGCATTCTCGGGGAAATGGGCTTGGGAAAAGGGTGACCGGTACGTTGATGGCAGTGATGCCAGCTGGATCTGTCTCGGCTGGCACGACTGCGGGGGGTGACCGGACAGCAAGGCCATTGGCGATGGCCCAATCCTTTACTGTTTCGACGAGAGCATCCTTTTCGGCTTCTTTCAATGGTGGGGGGTATGCGCCGATCGTTAAAGATGCCATGATTGAGGATGAGATGCTAAAATCTCAATACCACATATGAAGTCTTGTAAAAAGATGAATCACTAAGCTGCGAGACTTTTGCTGGAATCATATAATGGTCAGGGATAATTAAGAAGCTGTGAGTTGGAGAAAGTTGTACTAGGAAATGGGATCCATGGATAGATATGTACGAGTATGTTAGTGCGCGATCTTACCGAGTGGATTATTAATGCTTCTTTTTATAAAGAATGTTGATTTATTTTTTTTTCTAGGTTGAAAGAAGCCGCTATATTATAGCTGATAAAAGCCGAATTAGTCTATAATTTTATTATTATCTTTTTGAATGAGATTACTGTATGCGGAAAATTAATATACGTTGTATAAACAGTTCGTGCCTCTTTTATCTGGAGAATTTAGAATTCTTAACCGCATGGTGCCTGAATCAAGCCCCGCGATCATCGCTACATGTCGCCTGTCAACAGACTTAGTTAAACGCCAAACCCCTGTGAGCCACATATTAGCCGCCTTTAACTGTATGTCCGCGGCTTTCTTTTTTCAGCTTTAGGGCCAAAAATCGCAGTATACAGAAAAGAAAAGAAAAAAACAAGTTGACGATATCATAAGCCGTCTGTCTGCCTCTCTCCGCAAGAAGAAGGGGAAAGAGTTAATCCGCCTCCTATGCTTTTTCCGAGATTCTCTCCAGTCACGTGAATGCGCACCAGTGACTTCTCTCATCGCTTGATGAACGGCGCGTCTTGAGCCAAAGCAGGTAAAAGAACAAAAAGAAAAAGAAAAGCGTACGCACAGACGAGTTGTCCTATGTCTGTGTAAATTTCACGGCTATGTTGTTATTTACATAGGATTCACGTGTTTGGAGTTATTTGTTTTCCTTTCCCTGAGGAAATTATTTAGAACGCCTGTCTTTCCATTTCCCCTTCGCCTTCGCCTTAGGCTAGAGCGTATGCGCCTCTTCATTTCTTCCCGTCATCAAAAGCCAGCTTTTGTTATTGTTTTTAACTTTGATGCTTCGATTCTTTCATTTACAATATTGTCATCTCTTTCCTAATGCACTTGTTGTTTAGAGTTCGAAAAATCCGAGTAAGTCGGCTCGTTTTCAATACCATAACCTTTTTCTCCTCCTTCAGACACCTCTCAAGTGATCTTTGTCGAGATCGCTTTCTTTTCCTTTTTAGTTTTCTCTCGACGTTATCTTAAAGATAGCCAGCTAGATGATTACCCAAGGCCTGCTATCTTTGAACTGACCATCGATAGTGGATTCTACCGTACCCTCTTTAAGTACGGACTTGGGTCAAGTGAGCCAAAGCGATCAAGATGATCCGTTCTTGTGGGACTCGGAAACTCTTTCGAAAGAGCTCTGTACCAAAGGCCGTACTTGGCTAAAAGATCCAGCTGCGTTGGCTAAAAAGCTAAGCGAGGAAGAGGTTGACGGATACACGTTGCTTACCTACGAATTCCTTTATTCAAGAAGAGAATTATTGGAATGTCTCAATATCACGACAGCGCGCCGCAAGGCAGGTCTTGCGGATACCATCATCAGCTTTCAGGCAAGGAGCAGAGCGTTTCGTTTATGGAAGAAGAATCTGGCGAAAAATCAATCCATGCACCTATCTGACGATGAACAAAATAATACTAAAGACTTAGTTTCGCCAGCAAATCGCGTAGAGTCATGCTCAGAAGCATCTCCGAATCCGAATATAGATGCCCTTCCAGCTCCAAATCAATCAACCCTAGCAGATGCGGCGCGTTCACCAGACGATCAAATTGCTGAGCCTGTGGACAGCGCTCTACTCGAGCCTGATGGAGACTATCCGATTCAGCTGATGGATGGTGATCCATATCACACTACTGAAGTCAGTCGTGAAAATGTCACTAAATCACCTAGCCATCAGGCCATCTATCATCCAATGCCCACTCAAGATAGCGAAGAAAGGACTTCTAAACGAAGACGTCTGGCGCCATGGAATTTAAGCATGAAGCCTCTGGCCGATTCGGATTCTCTTGCCTTACCACTATCCGGAACCTTTAATTTGATAGATACCACCACGAAACGTCGTAGCAGCAGACAACCTCCTGTTGAAGAGATTTCTCCACTATATGCCTATCTAGGCGCCAAGCGTCTTAATGTCTCAGCTATTCTGTCTCATATTAGCTCACCGGACCCTCCCTGGATGGATTTTGGTGGAGACCAGTTTGCCGTCGTCTCCTTGAAGAATATGAAGCCTATTGGGCAGCGATACGTTGTTGGTCGCATGCTGCGGAAGCTTTTGATCAAAAATTCCCGAAAAGAGGCAATGTTGAGGCAGGGCATCGCTCCTATGCAATCACCTACCCCATCTGACGAAGATGAGACAGTGATTGATCTTGATGACCTGCCAGATTCGTGGGATGAACAGACACTGAGAGAAATGGGTGAAGAGGAAGCAGAGGTTGCCGCGAAGGAGCGTGAACTCGCCCGATATCTCCCAATGGAGCGTGTAGAATCTATTCTGAAAGAAGAAATGGCTGCTATGAAAAATACGTGGGAAGAAACCAAACTGCCAAGGTATCAGCGTAAAGCCTACAAGCTCTGGACGGATGCAAGACGAAAAGAAAGGATCAAAAGGAAGATCTTTGAGGCCCAGCGAGAAGCTGAACGATATGAACAACGAATAAAAAAACTCTGCGCTGAGATCCTCAAAGATAAATGGCAAACAGAACGCGAGATCCGAGTCCAAGCTAGTGTCATAGAGCAGAGTTTAGAAGATAAGCTACGTTGTGTATGGCTCATTGCGCTGCTCGAGAAGCGGGATGCCCCGCCGAAACCGACAGGCATGCCGAAACCGAAATCTGCAACGAATATAAGACCAGAGCTGTTTGACTGCGAGGTATTAACTAGTTCTGATGAAGATGAGTTCATTGTGCCTGACGAAGTCGACGACGAAATGAAGATAACCAACGAAGGGCCCTTGGAAAGTGCTCCCCAGTCGCCACCACTGCAACATAATCGCGGTGAAAGTCACGCACCATCTGACATTGATTCGTCAATGTTTGTAGACCTTACACAACTAGAATCTCCTGAGAAGCTTACAAGCAGCAAAGCGACAAGATTCTTCATTGATTTGACATCCCCGATGAAGCCTAGATTTGAATCCCCTCACGATAAAGAAAAAGAAGAGAAAGTATTGACGGAGAATCTGATAGGGGAGGTGCCGCCTATGGATCAGCTAGAGACTCTAGAAGCTATTGGAGCATATTCTGTCAAGCACTGGGCAAAACTAAAAGATCGCTGGAGACTGACCCTCTGTCTACTGTTGAAACTGACACAGGCTCGCCGTGAAGGGATTCTTCAACTGATACAAGCGAATACAGCAGAAGAAACTTGGCAAGCCTCGATACAACTCCACATGGCAAGTCCTCTTATCCAAGAATCCGACATTGGAAACGAGGAAGCAAAGACGGTGGCGTTTGATCTCACGAAGCTCTTCTTAAGTTTTACGCAGTGCCGTCCGTACTCAGACGGTCGAATCATAGCTTTGGATAAGAAAGATAGAAATAGAATTAGACGTGGAGAGTTGTTTTTCCCGTCTTTCTATGCTTTCATTAAAGAAAAGGCGTCTCAATTCCCACAAAGCAGCCAAATTTTCAGAACTGACGCCTTTGGTGATGAAATGGAGCTGGACGATCTTGATGAGCATTCGCTTATCCTTCCTAGTACTCCGTCAAGGGTGCGCAAGCACGTGGTTAAAGAAATTGTGCAGAATAAAGAAGGTGTTAGCCTCAGAGAAAGGGAGAAGAGGCGTGCCGAGGAACAGGAAGCCCGACGGGTGAAGCTGCGGGCTACGTTGGCAACTTCAAGTACCATGACACATGATAAATCTCGACTCATTATTAACGAAAGTAAACAAGATGACCAGTCATTTGTTTATGTGAATGAAGATATCGGAAAGCGCATAAAAGACCACCAGATCAATGGCGTCCGATTCCTATGGAATCAAATCATCTTAGATACAGAAGCCCGCCGCCAAGGCTGTCTTCTTGCTCACACCATGGGCCTAGGAAAGACTATGCAGGTCATCACCTTCCTTGTGGCGGTACTAGAGGCTGCAAATTCGGATGATGAATCCATACGGGCGCAGATTCCCATGGACTTGAGAAAGTCCCAGGCACTTATTCTCTGCCCTGCTGGACTTGTCGATAACTGGGAGGAAGAGATATTAATGTGGTCGCCGGAGAATTTACTTGGCAATCTACGAACAGTCGAGGCAGTGCAAAAAGAGGAGCATCAGCGTCTCTCAACAATCAGGGACTGGGAGCGAGATGGCGGCGTTCTGATCATGGGATATGAAATGTTCAAAAATATTTGGACTGCGCATGAGGACATTCGGAAGATATTAATTCAGACGCCTAATATAGTCATCGCGGATGAGGCCCACATACTCAAGAATCCCAACACTAAGGTCCATCGAGCCTGTCAGGATTTTCACACTGGAAGTCGAATTGCCTTGACCGGCTCTCCGCTGTCGAACAATGTCGAAGAATACTATGCAATGATTAACTGGGCAGCACCGAATTTTCTCGGACCTCTGGAAGAGTTTCGCAACATATATGCAAACCCAATTCAGCACGGATTATGGGTTGACAGCACTGGGCATGAGAAACGAAATGCCTTGAAAATGCTGGAGGTATTGAAGATGAATGTCGCGCCAAAAGTGCAGCGAGCCACCATCCAGTGCGTCAGAAACGAGCTGCCTCACAAATATGAGTTTGTCATATTTGTCGCGCCGACTCCCCTTCAAAAATACCTCTATGACCTCTACCTAGACGCAGTCAAGCCGCAGTCGGGGCAACAGGGACAGTTCAGTGTCTTGGTCGACCTCGGGCTTATCTGCAATCACCCTCGCTGTTTCAGGGAAAAGGCTCGCCAAGTGCGCCAGAAAAGTTCAAAGGCGTCAGCAATGAACCAAATGGAGGACAACGTGGATGATGAGGGTAGAAACCAAGACTTCCCGGTGTCTTTTCCCGAGACCTTGGTCTCGACTGTTCTTAAGGAGACAAACAGGGCTGACATCGCTGAACCTACTTTATCCCGAAAAGTTGAACTTCTTCTCATAGTTCTAGATGAGGCACGTGCGGTAAATGACAAAGTTCTCGTCTTCAGCCAATCTATACCAACGCTAGATTACCTTGAGAACTTGTTTAAGCTACAGCATAGAGCGGTATGTCGACTGGACGGTTCCACAGCCGTGAGCAAGAGACAGGATATGACCAAAGGATTTAATACTGGAAAGCAAGAGATTTACCTGATTTCTACAAGGGCTGGTGGCGTGGGGCTCAATATATTTGGTGCCAATCGAGTCGTCATCTTCGATTTCAAGTGGAACCCAGTTACCGATCAACAAGCCGTCGGGCGAGCCTATCGTTTAGGGCAATTAAAGACAGTTTACGTCTATCGATTTCTCGTGGCAGGCACTTTTGAAGAGGAACTGCAGAAAAAGGCCGTTTTCAAGATGCAGCTAGCGTCACGAGTCGTAGATAAAAAGAATCCCGTCAGCTGGAGCAATCGACTAGGAGGGCTTACTCACCCCGTAGTGACGAGGCCAGCTCAGGATATAAGCCCATTTTTAAACCGAGACAGTACTCTGGACAAGTTAATTGAGCATGCAAGAGCCGGTGAAATCATTAGACAGATTGTCTCAACGGATACTTTTGAAGAAGAAGACCCTACAAACGAATTGACAGCTGAAGAACGGAGAGATGCCAAAGAGCTATACGACTTGGAACGGTTGAAGCATACCAACCCCAACAAATATAGGGAGACGCGGGATCGAAAACAAAAAGAAGATCAAATCCGGGCCATGGCAACTATCGCCGAGCCCATTGGAACACCACGCCTGCAAGCGCCACAAAGTTTGGCTCAGCAACAGGCCAGTAACTCAACATGTGTTATTCCAGGCATCCTCTCCAATATATTGGCAGTGCCAAATGCGAGCACAATGCCGCTTCCGCGAACACAGCCAGTTGCCGTTACACAAGCTGATTCTCAGGTAAAAAATCCAGGATCAGTCACCAAAGTCATGGACTAACTTTCTTAATAATAAAGGCCCAGATCAAGTCACCGTCTATATCGTCAGCTCCATTACCTATAACTGGGGCCAATACATATATCGGAAAACCTACAGAACCCTCGGAAAGAGTGGACACACAACTGCCAGACATTATTCCAACAAGATTGGTACAGGCACCGGCACTAATACCGGCACCGGAATCGGCTCCACCAACAGGAGCAAATTTGTTAACCACACCAACTAGGAGGACAGCGTTGTTTAGTCAAACTCGAAGTCCGGCTAAAAGCGAGTTCGAAAATAGACTTGTGATGCTTGCAGAAGGCAGCCTACGTGGACTCGTAGCCAATGGAGCAGACATGGCACGAAGAGTTACAGCGGCAATTGCTGAGATCCAGAGAGAACGAGCTCTGGGATTTCTTCCTGATAACTGTCGATGGCGCTTTCTGCTTGCTCAAATACAAGTTCACCACCAATTCGCGCTTGCTATAGTCCGAGGTAGCTGTACGCCTCTCTTCTTAGCATCGGCATCAGAGGAGGAGATTGAAAGGGAAATCTCGGTCATAAACAGTCAGCCAGAGGCCGTTTTCGCTGCCCAGTTGCGACGTGGTTTTGGTACACCGGACCCGGATGTATGTCAAAACAAGCCCCCCCCCCCCCCCCCTTTCCCCTTCTCTACTTTGTCTCTCTCTCTCTCTCTTCCTTTCATAATAGTACTCTACTAACTGACATTTGAAATCAATAGAATTTACAAAATATCAACCGGCCAGGGATACAATCAGCTCGAGCCAGTGAAGATCTTCAGGTGATGCGGCAAGCAGCTGAAAAGAGAACGGAGCGTCGTTTCCGGTTACCGCCTTGGGCAAACTATGCACTTTCTGGGAACAACAACCAAACGCCATAGGGGTAATGTTATTACATAAGACACTGAGGACGTGAGGTGGTTTCATTTTGAGCTTTGCGGCGTAGTGCGGCATAATGCGGCGGCGTTGAGGCAGACAGCCAAATCTTTTTCTCACTTCTCTTTGTTTAATTTATGTAGACAAGATACCCACTAATACGGCGCGTACATATGCATGTATACTATTAGAATGCACGTGATTTTACTAGCTATGAGAATTGCAAAATAACGGAACATCACGGAGCAAATTAGTAGGCTCTTCTCCTTCTACTCCGTATTAGAATGAAATACGGACAACTATGTGAATACGTCCGAAGGCAAGGCTCTAGGCTTGTTTAGCTTATGTGAGATCGTACGAGTATACTTGTACCGAGGTATGAAGGAGACTACAGTAATACGGGTTACCGGCTCAAAATCTGGAGTTGAGGAGTTGAGTCATCCTAGATGCATATTAATGACTAGAGTATACATGTCAAGTGGGAATTACACAACTGATTGTACGTCCGTACGCAGGGTAACAAAATGACGACAGTGACGTGGACCGGGAGAAGAGGAAGAGAGAAAAGGCCGCGCTTCTTCTTTACAGGTATTGTTCATGCCTATAATATGAATCTACCGGAGATGCGAGATGCAAGGAAAGAAATACGGCTGTCCAATGAGAAGCCAGGTAATGTAAGACGGGGCACAAGCAGGATCCGAGGGCGGCCGAAGCAATTTGGCACTCTGACTGGATGACTTACAAGCGCTATACTACGGCCTCCTCAGCTGAATGGATACTATTTTAGCATTTCTTATTGACAAGACAGGATGTGATATTTCTTAATTGGATCCTCCGAGGCCCGTTGGTCGGCATTCGGGAAGTGATTAGTGTGTGGGCTGAAGCATGGAGGGACCCAACAAGGGTTTTCTCAATGAGTTGTTTCTATTGTCTTCTTTTTCTTCCCTCCTACTCGTACATACTTTTAGATTTGAACTGACACTGTGTTTCTTCTTTTCTTTTTATAACTTATCTTCTGGCTTTCAACTCACCCATTGGATTTAAAAACAAAAACAAACGTTCTTGCGAGAGTCCGTTTTGGGGATATTTTTATCATCTTGCTTTGCGCTTGAATCGATTTGACAGGGAATAGTGAGTGTTCTGTACTGTACTTTGTGTGACTTGGTACATTTTGTGCACAGACACGCCTGGGGACACGCCGTTTTGTGTGGCTTGGAACAAAACCTCCTCCGCTTTTTGTCTCACGCTCTTGTTGCCACCCTACCTGCTGGCAATAAATACTTGAACCAACGATCCATTCGCCAACTGAGAATCTATCAATCAATCTGTTGTCTCCAATCTCTCCGCCATGGATAGCGTGTTGCGTCAATCCAAAGCCATGTGCCCCTTCTTGAAGTCTGCCTCTCCGGCCACTCTCCGAGCCTTGTCGACGGCTTCTCGTCCCAGGGCCTCGCCGCTCGGTGGCACCATGTCCAAACTGCAATTGTACGCGCACCGCTGCCCCGTCATGGGCAAGGCCATGGCTGTTCAGTCGTCCAAGTACGGCGCTGCGGCTGGCATTCGTGCCTTTTCGGCGCAGTCCAAGACTGGCAAGGCGAAGCTTCATACGAGCCGTAACCAAGAGGCTCGGGCTGTGGAGAGTCCGGTCCTTGAAGGCCGAAAGAATGGTATGCGCTTGTCAAGATCCTAAAAGTGATATTGTGTTTGCAGCAATATGTTTTTTTTTTTTTTGGTTTTTTTTTTTATTGTTTTTTTGCTAATTATGGTCTACAGCTCCTCCTCCTCCTCCTCTCGGTCCTCGTAAGGATGCGACGCTTGCTACTGCATCGCCTATTGCCTTTAGCTCGTCTGGCAAGTTCTCCTATGAGGATTTTTACCAAGCCGAATTGGACAAGAAGCTCAAGGATAAATCTTATCGCTACTTTAACAACATCAACCGTCTCGCCAAGGAATTTCCCGTTGCGCACATGGCCAACAAAGAGGACAAGGTGACTGTCTGGTGCGCCAACGACTACCTTGGCATGGGTGGTAACCAACATGTGCTCAACACCATGCACGAAGCGTTGGAACAATACGGTGCTGGTGCAGGAGGCACTAGGAACATTTCTGGACACAATAAGCACGCGGTTGAGTTGGAGGCGACGTTGGCCAAGCTCCATGCGACAGAGGCGGCCCTTGTCTTCAGCTCCTGCTACGTGGCCAACGATGCTACTCTGGCCACTCTGGGTAGCAAACTTCCAGAATGTGTTATTCTGTCTGATAGTTTGAACCACGCTTCCATGATCCAAGGTATCCGCCACTCGGGAACAAAAAAGATTGTGTTCAAGCATAATGACGTAGCGGATCTGGAGGCGAAACTGGCGGCACTCCCTCTGCACGTGCCCAAGATTATCGCTTTTGAATCTGTTTATAGTATGTGCGGTTCTATTGGTCCCATTGAAGAAATCTGCAACTTGGCAGACAAGTACGGCGCTCTCACCTTCTTGGATGAGGTTCACGCTGTGGGCATGTATGGCCCGACTGGCGCCGGTGTCGCTGAGCATCTCGATTTTGAAGCTCATGCCAACGGCAAACCTCGTGGAACTATCATGGATCGCATTGACATTTTCACTGGTACACTTGCCAAGGCCTATGGATGTGTTGGTGGCTACATTGCTGGTAGCGCCAAGTTTGTTGACATGATTCGATCACTGGCTCCTGGCTTCATCTTCACCTCGACTCTGCCACCGGCAACTATGGCTGGTGCTACGGCTTCCATTGAGTATCAGATGAAATATGATGGCGACCGTCGCCTACAGCAACTTCACACTCGCGCCGTCAAGGAGGAGCTCAATGCTCGTGATATTCCCGTCATTCCCAACCCATCTCATATTATCCCCATCTTGGTTGGTAATGCTGCATTGGCCAAGGAAGCTTCCGATTTGCTTCTCCGAGACTACAGGATTTACGTCCAGGCAATTAACTATCCTACTGTTCCCGTTGGCCAGGAGCGACTTCGCGTTACTCCCACACCTGGCCATACGAAGGAGCTCCGTGAGAAGCTCGTGGCAGCTCTTGATGAGATCTGGACTCGTTTGGATATCAAGCGTACATCGCAATGGGCCGCTGAAGGTGGCTTCATTGGCGTCGGTGAACCAGGCAATGTCCAGGAGCCCTTGTGGACGGATAAACTGCTGGGTATCGAGCAGGCAGCCGAAGAGGTCAAGGCAGCCGGTGTTGCTGAAAATGGCATCACTGAGGCTTTGCTCGCTCGTGAAGCGAACACCGCCAACCGAGTGATTAATGTCTCGGCTTAGAATACCAGACATGATTACACTCTGGACGCAGCTTACATGTGAAGCAGCTGCAGATCAAAGTTCCTTTCTCTATATAGCCACTTTTTTTGATGACATTTTTTTTTTCGCATCTGCTACAGCTAAGGCTGGAAGATTGGATGATGAATTCTAACTCATGGCCGTCTTATAAGATGCCAAACCATAAACTATTGTGTCTCTTGTGCCATCCACTGCCTTTTGTGACTGTAGATTTTCAAACGCTGAATTTCCTACTTTAGTGCAGGTTTTAATACTTTAAATCCTTATCTGTACTACTGGTATTGAGTGATAAAACTGCCAAGTTTGGCATCCCATATCTTATGTGCATATTCATCATTCTGCATCATGTCATGTATGCTCTTTGTTGATATGAAGGCCTCATCCGGTTTAGCGCAACGGGAACTGGAAAAACTTTTCGGAACGCCAAACTTACCAACTCGGACTCGCCCCATAATTTCCGCGACGGATGACCGGAGCAATTTCAAGTTCCGGTCCTCCGCGTGTCTTCGCCTCGTCGTCCCTTGAAATCCGTTCACTAGGGGCCTTGGTTGGAAGAGCTCCCTTTTTTTGCATTCCTCTACTCTTATGAAGCTTATGCTTGAACCGGAACTTTGACTGGTTATTTCAGATTTCATTATTTGAAAGCTGTGTACCAAGTGCTCTTCGGTTTGTTTGAAGAAAAAAAGAAAAAAAGAAAAAAAAGAAAGAAATTCTTCTCCGCTCTTTTCTTGTTGTCCGCTCTGTCTTGGTGTTGTGTATCCTGATCAGCCTTACGATCGACGGAGACAGAAGAGACGGAGCAATCATAAAGGACTTCTATAACGTGTCTTACTTACAGACTTGTCCGCGCCGGCTATCTCAAGCCCTGTGTAAAACGGAACCTTCGCACGCTTAACACTGGGTATCTACGCCTAAGCATCAACTCCGTTCTCCGCGTATTCATACAAATTCAACATATGCGCGAAACCACTACATTATTGGCACCACCAAGAAGAGCAAACAATTCCCCCCGGCGGTCCATGGAATCCACAAGTAAGGGTCCGAAAGCTTGCACAACATGTGCTAAAGCCAAGGCACGATGCATACCCGGTCCGGACAAGGCCAGCAAGTGTGAGAGGTATGTACATGCTAATCCCTATTCTGTTTGTTCCTATTTGCCCGTCTGGTGCGCGCGTGTGTGTATGTTCCTCCGGAGCCCGATCCGGAGGATGCGTGGGGGGGAAGGGGGGGTTTCCGTCTGTTGTTCTCCGGGACGGAGCTTATCTTCTTCTTTATGGCTTCCAGAAGGATTCTTTTCTTCGTTCTCTCTCTCTTTTTTTTTGGACTAACTGTTTTGCCAATGATTTCATTCCTTTGTGAATAGATGTCAGAGGTTAAGGAAAGAATGTGTCTCACAGCGGCCAGCCCCGCCGCGGGCAAAGAAAGTACCCAAGAGATCCAGGGTTGCGGAACTGGAGAAGAGGTTGGATGAGTTGTCGTCGCAGTTTGTTGATGGCACAACGGCCACAGTAGCTGCTGCTCCAGTGGTGAAGCCCAGGTCAAGGCAGTTGACGGCATCGGCATCAGCGGCAGCGGCAGCGGCAGCATCGTCGACGAGTCGCCTGTCCATTGCTAAACCTCCTCCTCCTCCAAGGCAGGGGCTACAGCGGCGGAAACCGACCAAATGTGATAGTATCGTCACCTTTGAGTATTTGTTCCCGTCGCCAAGGTCAGAGAGCGCCGATGTTTCGGGTTGGACTTCGGAAGCTGGCAGCAACGATTGCATCACAGCGGCCGCAGCGGGAGATGGATTATGGCCGCTGCCAAATGAAGCTGAGGCATTGCTGCTTCAGTACCACGATGCGCATGCGCTATTAGCACCGTTTGTAGTGGTGCCCAGGCATCTCACGGCGGCGGAACTACGCCGGCAGAGACCGTTTCTGTGGAAGACTGTGATGATGGTGAGCTGCTTCTTTGATGGAGCAAGGCAGTTTCGGCTAGGGAGGGAGCTGTTGGCTGAGGTAGGGAAAATGGTGGTGCTGGATGGGAATAAAAGTCTCGAAACGTGGCAGGGGCTGTTGCTACTAATAGCCTGGTGAGTGAATTTGAGCTCATCACAAGCAATACATTTCCACACACACAAACTTTTGATCCATGATGCTGACGATTTTCTTATTCTTTGAAAAACAAGGTTCAACTATGCCATGAAAAGCAGTCAGTTGACTAACTTGCTCTTCCTGTCGAGATCGATGTGTGCGGATATCAACAGCCCTAACCTTCAATATGTTGGAGGTGGCAATGGAGAAGAAACCATCAAATGGGGAGAGCTGGAGCACGCACGAGCATACGCAGGCACATATTACCTTAACGCCATGTAAGTGAAAGAAAGGAAGAAAAAGCAATCAAAAAGCAACCCAAAAGGAGGGATTAGTAACTTTACTAACCTTGGACGGTCTCCTTTTCTTGTCAAAATCAACAGAGTATTTAGCACGAATAAGAAGGCAGATGCCTTTATGAGCAGTTCGCAGCTCGACACTTTTTGCAACCTTCTTACGTCGCCGGGCGAGTATCCTTCTGACATGTACCTGGTCAAACTTGTCAGGATACAGATGCTGTCGCAGTCGATATCCATGGCTATGACGTTTGATGCCACACAGCAACCGCCGCCGCCCATGCAGTTGCCCTTGATGATGGTTGTGCAGACGTTTCAAGAGCAGATTGACGCGTATCGAGCGTCTTTGCCACATCATCTCCTTGATAACCGTAAGAGAAAATAACCTTATCCATCTCTATTACTATTTTGCTTTCCCTTTTCTCCTCCTCTCTCAATGACATATAGAAGGAATGCCTTTCCCACATCACTTTATGAATCTATAGCTGACCAAAGCAAACTTATCTGTAAATATAGCTACCCTCCAAACCCACATGGCCATATCTGAAATCTTACTCGCCGATATATCCATTTCTGACCACCATTGCTCCTCCGTCGCTCTCCCACTCACAGATCGTATTGGTCTCCTCTGGTCCTGCCTTCGCGCGCTCCGCCGCTTCTACACCATTCATAGTTCAGCAAAGTGCTGCGACGTAAAGTACACTACGCAACGGCGCTTTCTCGGCATCAACGCTTCGGATCTTGCTTACACCGTCATCACTGGCATCAAACTGCTGCTTGTTCGGCTGCCTGGCTGGGACCCTCAGAGTATTGTTTCCGAGCTAGGTATCCGGGAGATATTGGACCAGGAGATTCATGATGTGGGTGAGTTAGTGGTACGAAGAAGGGAAAACGGTGGTTGGCAAGAGCAAGATCCCATGGAAAGAATTCATAATCTGTTGAAGCATGGGAGAGAGCTAGTGGATTTGCAACTGCACAAGCTGAGGTTGGAAGCAGAAGCGGGAAGTAGAGATGCTGTGGCATCGTTTGCGTCTCCGTCCGTGGTGATGAGTAGAGGGGAGGGGGGTGGTCAGGGGTGGATGATGATGGGCATGGAGGACTTGGATGATGATTTGTGGAAGAATTTTATGAATGACACGGCGTGGAGCTTGAGCGGAGAGCCTATGATGATAGATACCTTGTGATGTTGTTGCTGTTTGTGTAAGATTGAGCGTCAGATATACGGGATACGGATCAGTTAATGAGTGTTACTTATAGAATGGGGCGGGAATGATATTTATCTGGATCTTCTTAGCGTTCACAGTATAATTAAAGTAGCCAGATATGCGCATAATAGGGATTTTTCCTTTTTTTTTTTCCTTTATCTCTTCTCTCATTTTCCCCCTTTTATTCAAGTTTTTCAACAATCACTTACTCTTCATCTACCTTTAAAGCTTCAATCTTAGCTCTTCCCAACCACGCAAGATTTCCCTTTGCTGTCTCCATTCGAATCGCACTCAATTCATCTATAAATGCTGGCACAAAGGTCCCCGGCCCCCGCACATCATCCCTCTCCGCCGCCCTCTCAGCCGCAATCTCATATATGGCCATACCTGCCGCCGCCGCAATCAGAGGATCATTTCGAAACGCGGCGGCCATGGCACTGACAGTAGTTCCAAGAGTGCAACCCGTGCCAGTGACGCGGCCGAGGAACTCATGTCCATTGTCGACACGGAGCGTGCGGCTTCCATCACTGAGAACGTCGGTCTTACCAGTTAGAAGGACAACGGCGCCGGTACGGCGGGCGAGAGATTGAGCGAGAGAGGCGCGCTGGGGAATAGTAAGAGAAGAAGCGGAGTCGACGCCGCGTTGGGTGATGGATGCGCCGTGGACGGTTTGGATTTCCCCTTCGTTGCCCTTGATGATGGTGAAGTGGCCGGAGGAGAGGAGTGTCTTGACGGCATTGCGGCGGATAGAGGTTGCGCCGGCTCTGGAGAAGGAGACTCGTATTAGCATCATGTGAAGACTCTTTAGCCTCTTCGATTACCTGTGTAAAGAAGAGTAAAGGAGGAGGGATTATAGGAGGGAGTAGATTCAGTCTTATGTAAACGTTATAAGGGAGCAAACAGCATACCCAACAGGATCGAGCACGACAGGCCCTCCAGCAGCATTATACGCCTGTAATGCTTGAATATAATTCTTCAGGCCTTCTGGGGTCACAGTTCCCATGTTAATGACGAGAGAGCCTCCCAGCTTGGCCAAGTCGGCTGCTTCCTCAGCATAGTTGGCCATGATGGGACTGGCCCCAACCGCAAGGGCGACATTGGCGGCAAAGTTTTGAACAACCTAAATAAATAGTAGTTTAATAATACATTTTGATTACCAGATAATGAGTGAATCATATTCTTTGAAAATAAAACTCACCAGGTTGGTCATATTATGAGATAAGGGTGTCGTCGCTGCAACTGTTTTAATCACATCTGGGATCCGCCCAGTCACAACTTTTCCCAGCAAATCTCGCGCTGCCACCGCCGGGTCTGCAGCCGCAACGATAGCACTCACTACGGCGATGCCATCGAGACTCTTTGCCGGAGCGGCGCTGGACTCGGTGAGCACAGAAGAGGCGTTGGAGCCATTGATGCCGCCTATACACACGGTTGGGATAGAGCCGTAGCCGGCGCCGGAGAGGTCAAGAAGGATAGTTCGGATACCGTCTGGGCCGATGATGGATTTTGTGTCTTTCTTCCTAGATTCGTGTGTGAGAATGGTATATATATATATATATATATATAAAAGAAAAGAAAGGTTCAACCATTGACTCACGTTGGAGTTGCGTAGACGGTGCCCAAGCCGAGATAATCAGCGCCGGCTTCACAAGCCTTGAGGGCTTCTTGAGTAGAGCTGGCAGTGACACCGATGATCTTGTCTGGGCCTAGCAATTTTCTTGCCTCTTCGTAGGCTATATCATACGTATAGTATATTGACTCATTCATCAGCTTTGCACTCATCCCGAAACGCAAACCGTCAAAATTAAACTCTCCAGGCTCACTAAAACGCAGTATTCATTCCGATTGTGTAGAAAACACGAGAGAATGAGAAGCAAAGATATATAAAAGAACAAAACTCACCCATATCATCCTGTCCAATATGCACTCCCTCACATCCAACCTCAACCGCCACATCCACCCGATCATTCACCAGCAGTGGCACACCAAACCGCTTCGTAACCTCATGAAGCGCCCGTGCTGTCTTTATCGCCGTGTCTCTATCACTATGTTTGTCGCGATATTGCACAATCGTTACGCCTCCTTGGAGCGCAGACTCGACGACTTTGGTGAGGTCATTATTACCCAAGATAGCTGGTGTAGAGTCCGTGACGAGGTAGACGCTGTAGTTTATTTTCTTTTTGTCCATTTTTCGACAGTTTCGTTCCTTTTAATTTCACCTCTCTTTATAGGATCTTTTAAGTTGCGGGATATTTGCTGCTTGAATGTTTGAGTGACAGTGTAAAATCATTATGTGTGAAATTTGTTTGATACCCGGGAGTGCGGCTATGATCGGAGCCGCCCGCGAGCACCAAAGAGAAAATTATGACGCCATTTCGAAGAAGCTCATCTGGCAGATATAAGAAGGAAATATTAGTATAATATTAGTAGGAGTAGATTTGAAATAAGAAATGGGATTCTAGATTTAATTAAATAGAATAGACTTGATCAATTGAATTGAATAGCATAGCAGAGCATAGAATTGAATTTTATAGAATATAATGAAAAGAATTGAATTCTTCTACTTGTCTATCTCTATCAAGTTCCGTGTCTCTGCTTAACACTCATCGCAAGCATATCTATAAAATATTTCATTGCGACTTTATATAACCCATTTCTTCTAGTAGAGCTCTTCTCTACTTTCACTCATTAAATTCCAACTTTTTCATCTTTCATATCCCAACATGAGCTCCAATTGAGAAGGCCATTGCTGGATATCCTTGTATATTCATTCGCCTGCAAGTGAAGAATCATCATCGACTCTTTCAGATGATTCAGAAAAGTTTGAAAATGCTCGACAGAAAGCAAACAATATATTGGCGCTATAGTACAAGAACTATATTTCATTTACTATAACGCCTTATAGTACTATAAAGATTGGTAACTTAGTAAATATGTCCTCTACTACGGAGTACTGTAGCTACGGTTAGAAAAGACAAATCATTCTATGTTCCTTCAATTGTACAACTTCGGACTACTGGGTCCGTGATAGGCCTAATTCATAAAGATAAGTTTAATCTATTAAAATATGACCTTAATCCCACTGAATGGTCTTGATTAGATTAAATGACTATCGCGGACCGGTCGGTCTGAAGTTATATTCGTGTGGGCCACAAACGTCGTGAATCAGGTAGGGATTCGTCATTGACGTGTATAAAATGACTTTATTCTCCTAACTACTACTACTACTATGGTGGTGAGGGACGGTATTTAAATCATCCTCATCTTATGAAATATTCCCTTTAGGTACTCAGAAGCTCCCATCGGGCCTCGACACCTTGATCTATAAGGATAACCTTGATCAATCTGAATCATCTTAGGCTGGCTAGGACATACAATTGACACTGATAGATCAAGCTCATATATAAGACGTAAGTGCACTACTGAGCTTTTGCAATTGTTACTGCCTTATAACTAAGGCTAGGGGTTAGCCGTATCATATAGCCTGTTATAGAGCGCTGTAGTATATTAAATATAGTATTCGTGTTGCATATGAGGACGTCATCTGTACTATCTAATGATAATCTACGCAACGCGGCTCTAGACGCTCTAGCTTCGACTAACACGCGTTGAATGAGTTATATCCCCTCGGTGTTCACTCTACCCACCTACTAGCAAAGGGATATGAGTGTATATAAAAGTAAATGAAGGTTTCAAGAGGCCCAAGTTAAATTATATCAACATCAGGTATCATAGGTAGTCATACAATACTTAGATATCTAGGCTAAGTAAAAGCATCTTCTTGTTTCAAAAGTGTAGATATATCCAGTAGATTTGCGTTAAATGCTGCTATAGATCTGGAAATGTAGAATCTAATGTAATGTAATGAACCATTGCCATGCCAACAGCTTTTTTTTTTTTTCGTATTCTTCCTTCAACGCGTGAACACTCCTAACACGCCGCCTGGGGGGTCTAGAAATCCTGATTATCAAACTCTGTCATCGCATCCAAATACATTGCACATCTATATTACTGCAGCATGGCATCCAGACTTTCGCCAAGCACGCCCTCAATCTTGACAATCCACCGATGTGTTTCTCGCTCGACCACTTCATCGTCATCCTCCTGTAACTCGCTAATCCTAGGCAGCATTTCATGCAGCATCGAGAGCCACTCTTCGCCCAGACGATCAGTCAACGCTTGTTCGCACTTGACAGCTGCTAATCGCACCACTGCTTTTTCTGACCGGAGATGCTTCAACAGCGCCGAGTTCAGCTCCTTCTGGTGCGCTTGGGAGTCTGCCGCCGCCGCCAGCTCAACAGTGGTGGGGATCAAGGCTTCGCTCACATCAAAAGACGAGGCGTGCGTGTATTGGTCCATCAACACCGGGGCGATTGCTCCAAAGTGCGATGGTGCTTGCCAGAAGTCGTCTTGATCATGTTCAAAGCACTTGGCTAATGTCTTGAGCACGCGGTTCCAGAGCTGCTGTTCCCCACTAACCTTGGGATCGATGTTGCTGAGAATCGTGACAGCATCTTCCAGTACGTACGTTGCATAGTTTGTCACAATTGATTTGAGAGTATCGAAAAAGGCTTGCAGAAAACCGTAGACACTATATCGCCGAATGGCTAATCCAGCCTTGTCCTCTTTCGGGAGGCCTGTACTCGACCATTCGATAAGCTGTACAAATATAGGTCGGAAAGCCGCATCGTTGAGCTTGTAAATCATCTTTAGAGCCTTGTCGTTGATCGATTCCTCCAAGGTGGCAATGCGAGCTAATGAAGCCTCACTTGTCTCGCCTCTGGCGAGGACCAGTCGTCGCAAATCGAATGCCTTCAATAAGATGCTGGACAAAACTCCGGCATTCTTAGTAATGGCGGACTTAGGGTACTTGTCAATGGCCATGCCCAACATTTCGATATATTCAGACGTAGCCTGCGCACTCCATGTTAGTTCTCTCCTTTCTGTATCATCGTTGTGACTTCTTACCGAAAAGCCCTTGGATGTTGCACTTTCCCAGTTAAGGTCCAAGTTGGTGAATATCTCCTTTGCATCGAGCTTCTTCGCAAGGAACTCAAGACAGCTGACTCTGGCTTCGTTGGTCTCGGCGTTGAGGTTGGCTTCTGCCGACTTGTTGGAGACCTCCAAAATCCGGCCGACATACGTAGAAAGCATGTAGGGTAGATGCTCAGCTAGAGAAGCAATGAAACCGTAACCAGCTGAATGAAGTTCCTCATCTAGCGTATTCTCTTGCAGGCTTTGGTCGAGATAGGTCACCGCCTGAGGGATAGCGATAGGTAGGACCGGAACAATGGCATCTTGCAACACATCAACAAGAGATGTAAGGCAAAGAAGAGCCATGATACGTAGCTGCTTCTCGCTTTGACCAAGACAGTGCTCGCCTGCGATGGTAGATGCGGCTGCCACCACGGCCTCGATATCCTTCTTGCCATACTTCTCTGCAATCTTGTCAACACAAGTGACCGCCGTATGTTTGTAGCGGATGTCGCTGGACTCTCGGATTGCAGCTGTGAGCTGTGGTAGGAATGCGAGCAAAGCAGTCCTTGACGCTAGATCTGTGTTGCTTTCCGATCCCACACGCAGTTCCAAGGCACGAAGGACTTTTTGACGTAAATCCAAATTAGGTCTGTCGAGTAGGCTTTCCACAGCCTTGATGAATTCGGCAATCGAGAGCAGATTCAGTAAGTTTGATAGCGCATTTCCGCATCGGGTGTGCAGGCTCTTGTTTGACTTGACAACATCTGCCAGTACCAACACGCCTTCAAGTAGAGTTGCATAGAGCTGGCGAATCTCTGACGTCTCCATATCATCTCGATCCACAAGCTTGCTAATCTGCGCCTTGAGTTTTCTGTTAGCCAAAAGACTTGGGAGCACCGAGAGCTGCCCAAGAGCAATCTTTTCAACATCCTTTTCGTCGCCCTCATCACCGCTACCAAGTAGAACAAGCGACAGCGCAGGTTTTGGCTTGAAGAGATCCGAAGTGAGATCAAGCAATTTGACCAGAGTCTCTAGCTGGACTTCGACACTAAAGTCATTGAGGAGATCAAGAACAAACTGGAGCAAGTCGTCGTTTAGTTCATACCGATCAACCAGCATGCTCACTAGCGTAAACAGGAAATCCTTGGGCCCCATAGTCTCAACCAGCGCTACAAATAGGCCGTGTCGTCTATGTACTGGAATATGCTCGTATGCCGTCGTAAAGCTGACAAGAATATCCGAGGCTCCAGCAACGGGGCTCTTCTGGCCTTGTCGCAGTGAGTCAATCAATGGCGGCACAACCTCTTTAATCGTTTGTGCCACGACGTGGGCAGAGTAGTCGTCGCTCTGGCGAAGTACAGATGTGCCCATGAAAGTGAAAATGGGCATTACGCTATGCAGTACCAGGTGCGGCGCGATTGTCGCCAGATTTGCAATTAGTAGAAGGGCGGCATTCTGGACGACTGGACTTGATGATTTCTGGATGCAGCTGACGAGTAAATCTCCATAACCGCCGGAGCTGTCCACTTTGAGACCTTTGTTGGCTTTGTAAGCTGGCATCATGGCCAAAAGGCTGCGCAAAATCAAATTCTGCAAGTAGCCAAGCTCCGAGCCAACCACGGTTCTGAAATGTTGGAGCTCGGATAAAGCTGTGAATAAGCCGTCAAGCAACTCTGGATGAGAAATAGGGTCCGAGCTATCGACAATCTGCAAAACAAAGGTAACTTTGCGCAACGCACGACTCAACTCTGGAGTGACCTGGGTATTAAGACCGCGATTGGCATCCGAAGAGCTCGTTCGCCTTCGCTTGTTGGGAGGAGGTTCAGTAATCATCTTGGTGCCAGTTTGAATCGAGTCCAGGAAGAAGGATAAGATATCCGTTGTCAGTGGTACGGATTTGAGAACATCACCGGCTTCGCCTGGGATGATAGATTCTGCAGTAACAGAAGCCTCTGGTTCTTGTGAAATCTCTAAAAATTGCTCCGCCACCATGAATTTCATCTCGTCTTTCATAGAGGCCCACATCTTTTTAATTCGCGAGAAAGCTGCTCGAATGAGGCCCGGCTTTTCGCTATTTGTGGCGTCCTTTAGGAATTTAAACACAAACTCTAGTCCAGTAGCATCGCTAGGAACAATGATATCGATGAATTGGGAGTCCAAGGTGGACTTGTCTAGCTGCTGAGAGACGCAGATGTTCGTCGCTTCTGCATCCGTCAAATCGGCCCACCACTGCAAGGCAGGTAGAAGAAGCTGTGTGCGCGTCACATTAGAAACACCTCGAATTTCGTTGAGTGATTTGAGGAGTCTGCTCTTCACAAGTGTCAAGGGAGTTGAGACGATATGAGAAGCAAGGAATGTTAACAACGCTAGTCTACCAGATTGAGACAGGTGGTCCTTCTTGTCTAAGGATGGCTCTGGGGAAATTTGATACTTTCCGCTCTCGATGGCAGATTTGAGAACAGCAGAAATATGCTCCAAATCCATGACACACTCTTCAACGACCGGCAATAGTTGTAGATGAAGAAATTTGCAAGTTACATCTACCCCTAGCGCTGTAACATCCTTGGACTTTGATTCTCCATAGAGAGTTTCAGCCCCCCATGCTTTTATGGATTTTGCAGGGAATGGAGGTGCGTAAAGGCCAGATATCACTGTAATCAGATCTGCCGCTGCTTGGCGCACCCGTTTGGAAGGATCGCCTAGGGCGGCAACACAGTAAGGTATGAGGGCTTGAACGTCTGCTTCAGACCCATCTGCAACTTTTAATCTGTTTCTAACCATGTCTATTGCTGCAGCCCGTGCCAATGCTGGATACAATCCACACCAGATCCGGATAAAGAAACTGTAGTAAGTGCAGTCCTTGAGCGCTGACTCTCGTTTTAGCTTAGGGAATTGATCAAACTGATCAAGAAGCTCAGTCTTCCGTGGAGTTTGGTCGGAGACAATAGAGACGAACAAATCACTAAGACGGCCGAAAATTCCATCATCTTCTGGCAAGAGGCAAGACGAGAGGGAATCAGTGTTAGTAGCTAATTCCTTAAGGCCTGTCTCTGGATCCTGGGGCTGAGGCACTTGAGCAGCAATGTCAAGCCCGTCAGCTTCTCCTGATGTAGCTTCAGGCAACTTTCGGGTGCGAAATGAGAGGTCTAGTTTCATTTCCAGCTCCTCAATATCAAATTTGGCTTCCTCAATGACCAATTGAATAAGATCTCCGGCTTTTCCAGTAATTTGGGACAAGACGATCAATGTAGATCCAACATCCCTTCGGAGAGAGCCATCCTTGTCATTCTCGTCGTTGAGTTCATGGGCCGTCAGGAGCAGCGACTTGAAGATAACAGACACCTGCTTATCTTTCAGAATATCGCTACCCAAAATGGTTGTGATTGTTGTGAGACCGCGTGAATCGGCTTTTTTCACCAGTCTTTCCACCAATGCTAAGCATAGTCCGTTTGCCAGCTTGTCCACTCGACGTTCTTGTCCAATTTCAACGAGAAGGGCGCCAATATCTTGTACCTTCATGAGAGCCTTGGTAACTTTGCTGCTCATTTGCTTCGCGGATCGGAACTGAGCTAGTATTGTTAAGCATACCAGGCCGGGCCGAACAGTTTCGCTAGTCCAGCCATGAACTAATTGCTGCATCAATGCTGTAACAGCATTATCATGTAGATCGCCCTTTGAGACGAAGACAGTCGTAGCCATATATGAGGCAATCTGAAGACTGGGAACCTTTTTCATGACCAGGGACTCAGCAAAGACGGGACCTAGCCTATGCAATAGCGCCTGGCTGCTGTCGCTTTGCACCGCAGCTCGGCCAGACTTCGTACGATCCAATATTCCGCTCACAGCTTCAGTCATCAGGCCACCCCAAAATGTGATGAGAGCAGGGTACTGGTACTGCTTCCGACATGACTCGAGAGTATATGCGGATACGGCAGTTAAGAACTCAGGATGGTGAATGGCCTGATGGACGAAGATTGATCGGGGAGGAGACGTGAGAGATCGAATATATGGATCGAGGAATCGGAATTGGCTTGGAATTCTCGGAGGCAAGATTGATAAGAGCGTTGCGAATGCGGTGATGGAATGATATGGTAAGAAAGTCATAAGCAGAGTTGAAGTATTTTCTACGTGAATGCTGCAGAGGTAGGTAAGTTAGTCAATCCATATGCAATTCGCTTTGTTACTTTTTTTTTTAAACCCAATTGTAGAATTTTACGCACTGGAATCGTCTAATTAACCACTCAATGGCCTTGATCGCAGGCATCAGCCTCAAACGGCTTCCCACAAGCCTCAGAAACGCTTCAATGTGCCGATCTAGCTCCTCATTTTCGGCCTCTGTGAGTTGGTTCCGATCTTGATTTTGGCTCTCTTCGCTGAAGATTGTTGATTCAAAATAGGAAAATCGGCCGTCAAGTTGACAAAGCTCTTCAAAGCCCTGGTGGCATGTCGCATACAGGGTCTGATAGCTCTGAGCCGCTGCGACTCGGGGTTCCCAGATCAAAGACTTTGAGTGAGCAGCCCTTTGCGCTTTGATATCCAAACTCGATTTTGAGTTGGCGGCAACCTGCGCCAGCTGCGCAGCAAGCGAGGTCGCCATTATGTCAAGAGTTGAGGCTCCAGGTCGAGAACGGTTTCAAAATAGAAGTCGGGGGCGCGGCTATGTGTATTCACGACGGCGATATGAAGCCTAAAATACTTTGAACTTTTTTTTTTTTCAGACATGAAAAGACTAAACTATTTCTTATCGATAACACCGCGCTAGTAAGTGGCTGCAGCAGTTGTTCAAAGCTCCATATACGACCACGTGATCCATAACATCAAACAACATATAGGCCTCCGTCCTGCTTGAATCAAATCAAATTCACGTCCTGAGTCATATCTATCGTAATGTATTGGATTGGAATCTTTTGACTGGTTATTCAAACTTTCTTGAAAGGTTTCACTCCCCAATGATATTTTAAAAGATGACGCAGCTGAATAGAGTATCTCTAATTGTATTCTGTTTAATGAAGTTCTGATCCCAGTAAAACGTAACGCTTTGGTATTACATAGCTGTGAAATGATATTCCAAGTGAATTGACAATTAAATGACGTTTCATTGGAAAAACTACTATGGTCTGTAGAGAGCAGAGAGATAGTTGAAACATTTAGCGGTTCAAACATTGAGGCGAGACTGAGTGAGAAAGTGGGGGAGTCCGCGCCAACTTATAATAGTATCCCATTATGCCGCTCGAACCCCCACATTCAAACCAAATACTACTTACTCTACATGTACCTCATCTATAGTCTTCTCAGGGGATAAATCTGATACTGGTTTAAAAAATGGCTGTAAGCGAAGTAGCGAATTATAAAAACTTCTCTCAGAAGCTCACTCGATACAGAAGCCGTACCCTCAAGTCATTCTTCTCGGGGACTCCTTGTTTGAATTCGCAGCCACAGTCTTGGATGGCTTCTCCTTTCAGGCCGCTCTTCAAACTCGTACGTTCTTGAAATGAAAATTGCGCTAGGCATAGATCTAGATGTCTGATGATAAGCTCATAGGCTTGATAAGAAGATTCGATGTGGTTAATCGGGGCTTCTCAGGATGGACCACAGCGAATGTCGTCCAGTACTTGCCTGAGATCATCTTGGAGCCATCTCCTTCGTCACCAAAGATTGAGTACCTGGTAAATATAAATAGAATTTCCTATTTCTTATTGTACATCGTATACTAAAAAGAAACTAGATTATTCTTTTGGGAGCGAATGATGCCGTTCTACCACTAGAAACTACTTCACAACATGTCCCCATTGAGACTTATAAGGAGAATTTAAGCAATATCATCAATCATCCTCGAGTTCGAGCTCATAACCCCAAGATTCTGCTTGTTACTCCTCCACCAGTAGACGAGATCAAGCTTACTATATTGGATATAGCTCAGGGCCATGCCTCATCGATTCGAACCTCAGCCGTATCCGCATCTTACGCGGAGAAAGCTCGGGAAGTAGCCCGCGAGAACCCAGATGTTGTTCTCATTGACCTCTGGCAAGCTATCATGGGCAAGGCTATTTCTGTGTCACCGGATGACTATCGGCCTGGAGGGCCATGGTTGGGATCTCCTGAGAATGGAAAGCAGGGAGGGTTGGACGAGCTCCTCCCAGATGGACTTCATATGGGCGGAGAGGCGTATAAGATTTTTTTCGACAAGATTAAGGCACATATCGGTCAGCATATTATTCCTGAAGATAGAGGAGATTATGTGCTTCCAGACTGGAGAGTGACTAACCCTCCTAAGGTGGCTCTGCAAAAGCCTTGGTAGATGGAATAGACAAATGGAAGGTAATTATAGAGTGGAGTATTCTAAAGAGATTAGACCGGGAAAATTAAACACTGGAATGATTGTATTGGACTACTTTGTCTGTATATGATCTCAACATAGAATCTGGTGGTTTCAAATTACATCTAGTGATACAAATATCTTGGCCATCGCTGAGAGGCACAGCATACAGTGTATCGAAAGTCAGTGGTTCCCGCTTCGTATTCACTTATCCTGTATGGAGTGCGGAGTACTTCGGACTTGTACTGTAGTAACGGATGGACATGGCTATCTGCGGGGAAGAATCGCCTAACAGCCGGCCAACCAACCGCTATTGAACCGCTATAAATGTTTGAGCTCTGCTGCCTGGCCGGCTGGCTGCTGCACTACAGGGATCAGGTACTCCGTATTACATGTACCTTCTGTAGTATACACGTACAGTTACTTTGTACATACATACATGCTCTACTGGGCTGGAATCCTAGATGTGGAGAGATCAAAACGGGCTTTGTTGGTGATCAGCCAACCTCACCTCATTAACAGCGACAACAGGCAGGTATTCATTTCATCCCTTGAAACCGCTTGCCCTGCTTTGTGCCGCTGCCATTACCCTATCTTGCTTGCTTGCTTACCAGCCAACCAGCAGACGTCAGCCAAACGCACCGATCGATAACTGGTTACGCCTCCCGCTTCTTCCATCTCTGCATCTCTTCGCCTTTCTATCAACTCCTCTCCTCCGTCTAAAATCAGTTTCCTCTTCTTCTTCCACGTTTGCTCCCGGCACTCTGTTATTCGTTCGCTCGCTAACTCGTGAGACGCTGCTCGATTCTCACCGTACGCTAATTTTTTTGCCTGCTCGCCTACCTCACTGTCTATACCCGTTTGACGCTACGCGGCTGTCGCGACTCTTTGCGAACCATCTACAACACCTTGAAAATTCGCTTCCGAATCACCTTATACATATTATATATACATAAACATACAAACATTCACAAACAAACACACACAAACACTTACCTGTATATATATACACTTCAACCCTTACGCCGTTACATCTGGTCGCCACCGCTTCGTATACTCGTAGGCGACATACGGAAAACTTGTATACGAAAAAGGTCTAGCCACATATTCGACCAAAATATACAAGTCGTATATGGGCCATTCTTTTTTTTTCCGGCGCGAGCAATCTGCAATCTCGGTGCCGCCTTGTGTCCGTACCGGCACAGTATTTGCCAAGCGATCTTGACAATCTAAAACTCTCATCCTCCCTCAACAACACCGAATATCTGACTTGGCCAAGCTTTGATTGCGTCTCCGGGCCAGAGCGCACGTACCGCGCTGTTGGTAGAGTGGCCTCGGGGGTCTAGGGAAAGGAGATGTGGCCGGAGAGGTGGATCTTATGAATTACTGTTACCTGAGGGATCGAGGTCAAAAAGAGCCACACCGCATCGTACTCTCCAAGTCGACGCCAATTCTTCCGTAAATCGCAAACTTACGACATTTGGCATTTCCTGTCTCACTCTTGTGGCTTCAGCTCTGTGCAACCTTGACCGTCTTTCTTTTGTATGTGTGTGTGTCGACACCTAAGCTTAATATCATTTTCCCTTATTCAATCTTCCACTCCCTCTTCCTAACTATCGAAAGACTTGATCAAATCTCTCATCTTTCCCGCCTTCATATGGTCCCTTAATCAACCCCCATTAAGGTCTCTTCGGATATGGACCCCCGTTTTTCTGTTTCCCGAGAAGAGCTGCACAACCTGCAGATGGAATTGAAGCAGGTTCAGTATGCCCAAGCCAATTATGCGGAAAGGATTTTGAGATTAGAGAAACGCCAAGCAGATGATTCGGCGATAAAATCTGTTTGGAATTCTCCATTTCCGGGGGTTCTGGCTGGTACACCACAGCATGGTAAGTCAAAGCTCTCGTTATACTCCTCATGGCTAGAGTTTATAGTTTTTAACAGTAGTATGTTTCATAGGGCCGGTCCAGATTCCTCAGAATGATGTCTTTGATGACTTGGATGAGCAGGGTGAGCAGTTGCTCGGCTCCCTCCATTTAGGCCCTGCGGAGGAGGAGCCAGTTCGCCGCGGTGCGGCGTCACGGGCAAATAGCGTCCGCTTCGATGAAAGCGCTTTGCATGGTTCAGGTTGGGGTGGCCAAAATCACCGGCATTCTGGAGACTTTGGTCAAGTTCGCCCAGGGACTGGCTTTATGATGGAACGTTCGCTATCACACAAGTCAGACGGCAGACATAGCTCCGCAGGGCACTCGGTGCATTCTCATCATTCTGTAGCATCGGGTCGAGCTAGCAGCACTGGCCTCGACACTAATTTTGCCACCGGTGATGAAGACGATGATGATTCTTCCTTTGATATGCCTGGACTTCCGGCCTCACTTTACGTCCTGGGAACTGTTCCTTCCATTGTCCGTTGCTGGCTGACTACAGATTACGCTCATGAAACGCTACTCTATGCAGACATCTGCACAGGATCGCAAAAGTCGACAATAGATTACTCGCTTGTGAAGGAGCTAGATGTCCAAGATGAATTCCAGCGAGACGTCAATGGAGTTTATCGAGCTAGATTAGATGTGTATCTCGCAGAAGCAGTGATTACACGGCATAGCACTAGATCAGACTCTGCTGCAGGATCAGTTCCTTCAATGTCGGTTTGCTTTGAGATGTGCGGAAGTGAGCAATCCAAGCCGAATCAGTTATCCAAGGCAGTTCGCATCTTCATTGGAAGCGATGCCCTGAGGGCGCATGCAGCCGATATCCTTTTCTCGCAGAACACAATGGTCCTCTACAGTAACGAACGAGATCGCCTACGGGTTCCTTTTATTCGTCCAGAGGACGAAGAAGTTTTCCGCCACATTACTACCAGCAATGCTGCGCCAGAGCGGCCTAAACTGAATGCCAATGCTACGCCGTTCGTTTTTGGCGATGCCAGTCGGACTAATGGCGAAGAAAAGGCGACGACGGTACCAGTGACGGCAACGTTAACAGAAACGTCAACGCCGATAACTCCAGCGACCAAGGAGCTCGGGAGTAGTGAAACGAGAAGCCAAGCCTCGCCAACGACCTCGCATTCTGAGCCTTTAGGGCGCGTTCGAACGAATAGTGTTCCTGATTATGAAGAGGAAACTGAAAAATCTGGAAGAGATGCTAATGGCTCCGAACGCCGAAGAAGAGATGGATCAACCGCGTCCGAGACGTCACGGCGAGAACCATCATCAGGCATTTGGGGTTCCTGGCGCAATCCTAGTGGTAACGGGGGTGACCAGCGCGAGACTGGACCCCCACTCAGTGGGTATCAGCCAGCATCGCGAGTGCGTATGAAGGTTCTCAAAGCACAGAAATCTGGGTCATCATCTGCGCGAACTGGGGCGTCGTATGAGCCTCCGCTTCCATCAAGATCCGAAATTGGCCGAAGGAAGAGCCAAGTTAGCATAAGCGGCGAAAGCACGACCAATAATGGCATTAAATGGGAGATGAAAAAGCCATCGACATCAAATGAAGCAAAGTCTAGTTCTAGTAGCCGGGTGCCCTCGTCTTCGACGACGATGACAGCGACGACGGTGCCGCCAAGGTCGGCGAATAATCCAGTTGGGGTAGCATCGGCCTTTTCCTGGATGACACCGACGACAAAGTCGACCAAAACCTCGACCGCAACAGTAGAATAAATGTTTACCATTAATGTGCTGCAGGAAGCGGATGAGTGGTCGTTTAATGAAAGGCATTGATGGGGTATGTATGTGTGTATGTCTGAGTATCAACAATCCTACAAGAGTAGACTCTGTGTGATGTTGATTTGACTAGCCTTGCAGCCGTGTCTATTGCTATAACTAAAAATTGAACAATTCAATACTCCCGTGCCGTCGAGATGTTCGATTTCGCCGCCTTGCTCCATCTATGAAACATTGCTGACGACTTGCCTGTTGTATAAATATTTGTCTCTCCCTGGACCCCAAAGTGAAACAAAGATTCGAAAAAAAAATTAAAAAAAAAATCCAGTGAATTTCCCCCCGAATTTACATTTTAGAAGCAGGTGGCAGCACGTTGAGAACCCTGCTGGTGTCGTTTAGCTTACTCTTGACGACATTAAACAAGCCCTTGAACAAGGGATGCGACGCATCACCCAGACACTCATACATCCAGCTCTCGCTCGTGGTGACGGCGATTCCAGGCTCACTCCTTAGTCTATCCAGCGCAACAACGACCTCACCCTTATTGCAGGAGCTCACACCATCTGCAATGATATAGGGGAAGTGACCGGCATCGCGCAAGTCGAGAGCGGTTTGGGTGATGCAAATATGAGACTCGATGCCGACGAGGGCGATGCGCGATCCAGGGGCGAGGGCGGAAGCAATGGGTGGTATGAGCATCGAGAACTTGGTCTTGTCGTGAGCGGCAGATGGGAGGAGGGTGGCGATGGAAGGGACGGTAGGGCCAAGCTTGGAGGAAGTTTGAGTTGTAGTGTAGACAGGGATGGAGAGGTGCTGGGCGTAGGTGAGGAGCTTCTGGGCGGTGACGACGCTAGAAGGAGAGAGATATTTTGTCAGTATATGATGAGTTTGATGGACAGCTGATACAATGACTGCGTGTATGGGATTGAAGTGAACAAGAGGGGAGCACAAAGGGGAGGGGACACAAAGAGGGGGGGGACCTCGGCTCAGCTTACATGCTGTCAAATTCGTAAATGACGTTGCGAAATTTGTCTTGCATATCGCAAACACTGTTCATTGGTTCAATTGTCAGCCATTATTCGAATCAACATAATCTGTTTGATTGGTCCGGTTTTCGCTCTACTTTGTCGATTTCTCTGGATGATGGAGCCGAGGGAGGGCGTCACTCCAACTTACAAGATGGCGGGGTTCTCTGTGAAGTCACAGACTATCAGTCAGTATGTGAACCGGCTTTAAGACGATGATGTTGATGATTGAATGACTAGAAACTTACTGAACCTCAAATCTGTAGGCGACGTCATTTTTGGAATTGCGAATTTGAAGAGACCGAGAGTATGAAGATGTTGGTTGGTGTTTGTTCTGATATCCGGCAGTATCACAATAGATGCAAAGTGCTTCAAGCGTTCTCAAGATTGAAGGAGAAGAGAAGGAACAGAGAAAAGAGGAATTGGGAAAAATACAAAAGAGAGAGAGATGTAGTTGGGTAAATGACTGGCCCTCTTAGTCCGGAGGCCGAAGACCGCTTTTCACTGAATATTTCTATTCCCCGGCGCGGGGGAAAATGAGAGAGAAGAGGCCGGATTGGCGTTTTTGGCGGGTTGTGGCGGGAGCTAAAACAAATATAGATCGTGACTAATGAGGACTAGTTCAAGGTAGATGATCTAGAGAATATTGTAAGGGGAATAAACGAGGGAGTTTTTATATTCTGAGTTACTTGATGCGGTTTGGTCAATGCTAATATAATTGGATATGATATGACATGATATGAGACTTACAAAAATAAATAAATAAATAAATCTTGGGATGAGGTGGAGCAGAACGGACCTTTTTCGGCATTGACCCCGGGGCGTGTACACAGTTTGCTAGGATATCTTCAATATAACAAATTAGGGAATACGGAGTATTTTGTACCGGAACATAATATATAGTCTTCATAATAGGGAGATGTGCAAGGTACTAATCGTAGAAGCTGATCAAGATTCATCTAATCACCACTACATTACCCAGGTATCTATCTAGATGTCTGTATCGATGAGGCGAGAACTTGTATCATGTCAAGACAGTAATGTCTGGGTACGTATATATATATATATGCCTTGTCTGATAACTGGCCACGAGAGGAAAGGAAGAGAAAAAAGAGCCAAGCTGGTTCCCTAAGTAGATTCTAGAGCACCAGGATAAACCAGTCTCGTGACAAATATCCATCTTTACGGAGGTTCGTAGGGTCGCTTACTAGTAACCGTGGCCAATTCCAAATTAGAGACTCATGCATATACACATACATCTATGAGGGAAATACTCCATAGTCTCAGCTTAAATAAGAACAAACAAAAGGGCAGAAAAACTCAAATACTTTGCCGTATTTTTCTGCTACTATTACAGAGCATGAGTACTATTCACATGTGAGACAGTTCTTTTCCCCCTCTTATATGGTAGCTTACTTGGAACATAAGACATGTGTTTGCATACAAGGAGGAGGAAATGGGGGACAATTCAGCTCAGCAGTTGGTACAGTGTCTTATAGATATTTTTTTCATGATACGGAGTACTGCTACTTTATAACAGATAGTAAGACAATCAACGTAAATAGAACCCTAGAAAATGCAACAAGAAAAGAAACTTTGTCCCAAACGCCAAAGCAATGTAGCCAATGAACATGTATAAAGGAATACTGAAAAAAACATAAAATGAATAGTCAACAGCAGCATCAACATCGTCAGACCATATCTATTTAGATTACATGAAAACAAATAAAAGAAACAGAAGGAAACGAAACATCTATAACAAGGATCAAAGCTTAGCATCCCACTCCCTATTTTCTGTACTATGATGCCACCTCAGCAAACCATGTACGCAACAGTCCTGCCAATGCACTCGGCAACTCCTCCAGATTATGCACAATCAGGTAGTACTGGAACGGAAACGTGTCCAGGTACCGCTCAATTACCACTCTGCTCTCGCCCCCCTCCGTCACAAACTTGGCCTCTTTGAGCTCCAGTACACTATCGCCCTTCTTCTTGCCTGTATCGTCCATGATGATAAAGACAATCATGATGCGCTCCTCCATCGCCTCACGTAGTAACCGTCGAATTGAATCGTGTGCCGACGATGGAGTCAATCCATCTGAGAGAATCAGTGCAAGCTGCCACAGATCTGCGCCTCCGCTGGACCGCTGTCGTGCTGTCCGGAACGTGTCGATAGTTTGCTGGATCAATAGCGCAATGTCCGTCCTGTCCTGGCCAAATGTGAATCTCTGCAGCGCCTTGGCGCCGGCATCCGAGGCAAAGGGGTCCGTTAGCTGGTGCGCCGTGAAGACGTCGCTGCCAAAGCCTAGGATACCAACCTGGCCAGCCTCGAGCATCGTCAGGGATCTCGAGACCATGACAAGTGACTCCATTGCCAGCGTGCCAGATGATGATTCTCCCATGCTCTTGCTGTCGTCCACGCACAGCATAATTTGGTAAGTTCGCTTTGTAGGGATGCTTCGTCGCATCCATATCTTATCTCGCTTATAGCTGGAGGCGATATAAGGGATAATGCGCTTAATGTTCAGTCGCTTTCCGGTGCGGAACGATCCCGACAGCTTGGTAGACTGAGATGGCGTCAGGATTAGCCGCAGCTGAGATGTGAGCGACAGTGACAGGCTGTGCGACTTGGTCTGGAGCTCAGTCCACTGATCAAGACACTCAGAGAAATCACGAAGCGGTCGTTGCTCATTATAAAGGTGAGTTGTTGATAGTTGATCCAATGCGTCTTGAACATTCTCCTCCTCATCTGCATCCTTGGCTTGCTGCTCTTCCCTTTCTTCTTCCTCATCGGCTGCAGACTCTTTGTTGTAAGCACCTTGCCTCGTTTTCACGCCAGTGCGGCTGTCGTCGACATCATTGATACCTGCATCTTTGTCCTCTTCATTTGGCTCACTGAGATCCATTTTGTCAAACTCTTCATTAGTCTCCTTTTCATCCTCGTCACCATCCATCACGCGGCTAGTTGGATCTTGCTTTTCCTCATCAATGGCCATGGAGTCGTCTAGGGGTTGTGCTTCTTCCTTGTCTGCCTTGCCTAGCGCCTGAGTGTCCTCTGCGGTATCGTCATCCTGTAGGTGTTGGAATTCATGCCTTCCTTGCTCTTCCAGGTCTTGTCCGTGCTGTTTATCATCTTCTTCCGAATTGGCATCCTTGATTTCAAGCTGTTGGCGGTGCCATCTCTCTAATGCGTCACCAAGCTTCTTGAAGGGATCGCTACGAGATTCTTCTTGCGCATCGTCGTCTTGTTCCGGATTATCAGCCGTCTCTTTCGATCGTGACGTGGCTCCTTTGTTGCCAGAACTCGTATCTTGATCAGCCGCGCCGTCTCCCATATCGCCCTCATCTTGCTGGGCTGCCTTAGCTTGAAATTCATCGTCCACGTCCATGGAGTCTGCATTCTGGTCTATCCCAGAACTCTTGACATCACTGGGCGCCGTGTTTTCACTATCCGCTTTGACATCTTCCTTCTTAGGTGCTTGCTCTGCATGCCCCTCTTCCTGTTGTTCCTCTTTCTTCTCTTCCTCTTGCTCAGGCTCAACTTCCTCTTTGATATCATCAACGCCAACGTCTTCTTCTATCTCTTCTGCCTCGCTAACTTCATCCTCGATTGCGGTTTCTGGTTCTATTTCTTGCGGTGCAGCCTCGTCTATCTCTTCATCATCAACTGCTTCTGCATCATTAGGTTGCTCTTCTTGCTCCTTGTCCTCGTCGATATCTGACATAAGATCCAAGTCGTCGTCGTCGTCTGATCCTGCTGCATCATTATCATCAAGATTCATGTCAATGTCTTCAGGAAGCTCCAACGCATCGTTTTCTTCCACAGTTTGATCTTGACGGTTCATTTCTTCTTTTGCTTTCACGTCCTCTTCTTCTGCTCCTGCCTCCTCGGTTTCGGGCTCATCGTTTTCGTTAGCTTCGGCATTCTCATCTTCATCCTGTTCTTGATCCTGCTCCGCCTCATCTACTTTTGCTTCTCCCTCAGTCGCCATTTGCTCATCATCTTGCTTCTGGCCCTTGGCCTTGTCACCTTGCTGATCTTTCTCGGCCTTTTCATCATCACCATCCCACATCTTTTCATCAACGGCGGTGGGATCAAGGTCATCCACGTCCCCGGCCTCTTCGTCCATGTCATTCTCCTCTTCCTTATCGTCTCCGTCCTGGGAACCCTCTTCTTCTTCTTCGGCACCATCTACACTATTCATATCCCCTTCTAGCTCTTCATCTGCCATATCAACTGCATCTTTCTCATCTCCCATATCTTCATTTTTCTCTTTATTCGCTTCTTGTGCAAGCTCAGAAAGGTCCTCGTCAGCCTGTATATCCTTGCTGATATCTTCAGCACCATCACCATCTCCGAGACCAGTGCCAGATTCCAGTTTGCCTTCAGCACCAGACTTCTCGTCTGATTTTTCTTGTGGCATACAGAATCCTTGCGAAGAGATTTGCGTGAAAGCCTTTGTCATGCCGTATGCCATCTTGACCGTAGCACGATGAATATCTAGACTCGTTGTAATAGACTGTTGACATAAAGCCAAGAATTGTATCAGAATCGGAGACGCAATGGTGATGACGCTCATTGCGGCCATGCTTGCTTGTGGCTGCCCAAGATCGATTTTCTGTAGTGCGCGAATACACTGATCAAGCGTCTTCTCAATACTCTTCATGTGAAGATGGTTGACCATGGAGAGAAAGGCATCATTATGTTTCTTCAACCATGCTGCTTCGTCCTCTTTTCTCGGAATCTCCGCTCCAGCCTTCCTTGCGTTTTCAACAGCTACAAGAACAGTGTCACATAGAGTAGAAACCAATTCTGCGAAGCCTAAAAGATCCATGGTATGGGGCCGAGCTTCTAACGGCTCACTAATAGCACGACCCCAAATACGAAGCTGCTCGAGAATGAAGCCAACATCAGGATTGCCTTGGATAGCCTCATCAATAGCTAATTGGAGCCCATCCAAGTCTCTAGCCACGTCTTCCTCTAGCTTAGCATGCGCATCAGATGTCAACAGCTCAGGAAGCTTGCCCAGCTCGATGAGTTGCATTGAATGCTTTTCGATAGTCTCCATCCATACTTGCATCTTCCGTATCAACGCGCTGTGATCGAGTTGACCCAACTTTCCATGAATTCCCAGCAAGTGAATAGCAAATCTTATTCCCTGCACAGTCCAGGGGAGGAAGCGTGGCAAATCAGAGCTCGTTTGGCGTCGAGATACATTACCCAGCTTCTGGAACTTGCCCAGATCTTGGAATTGGGATATGGTTTTTTGTAGCGACACAAGGGCAGACATTGCGCTTGCAAGGCTACTTCGCTGGGATAGAGCGAAATTAATAAAGCCCTCTACGAAGCCAATGCTTCGCGCTACTTCAGCACCAGTCAAATCCTCTGAATGCTCACGCGCAGCATGCCTAGCTTTTGGTGCGAGATCTATGGTCTTATGGAAGAAATACTCTGCTTCACTCAGGACTGTAGAGTCAGAAAGCTCCAATGGGGTGACGGAAGCGAGAACAACAGCCAGTGATTCTTGCTCGGATAGCTTGTCTTGACCAAGATTGTATCGTAAGCCCATATTGCGTAGGTCTCGCAGTGTGTCGGCAAATAACTTGCGCTTCCTAGTCTTCATATGCTTGACCTGCTCTTTATTCTCGTCCGTCAAAGTTGAGGGAGTTTCTTTCTTCAGTTCCACCATCGATTCTTCCAGGCCAGCCATATACGCATCTAAAGATTGCGGAATAGAGCTAGTTATTTCGGGGCTGGTAATGATTTTTTGCATCACAGACACCGTTTTCGATACGTTGCCCAGACGTTTACGTTTCCCCAACCACCCAGAAAGTGCTTCATTCAAGGAATCAATCACAACATTGGGTACTTCAGCAGTTGTGACTTGGTTTACCGCAACAGCTTGTTGGGAAATAACCTCATCAGGAAGACCTTGCTCAATAACTGATCTCATTTCCTCGCCTAAAATCCGACGGAATTTCCTGACAATTCTGAAAAGCTTTTGATGAGACCTCTTGGCGCTTTCTCGAAGAGCATTGATATTAGTGTCTTTCCAGCTCGCCATGAGAAGGACATCCTTCATCTTCTTATCAAGAGAGGCTCGACCTTTTTGGATAGCAGTCTCGGCAGACTTTTCATAGCGGGCAAAATAGAAGATGAAATTTGTTAGACCGTGATAGATGACTGCCAAATTCGGATAGTCCTTTGTGAGAAGCTGAAGGTGAATCTGAAATTGCCTTAACAGCGATAGACGAGTTGTGAATTGACCAACGATGGAGGTTGAGAAGTACGTTTCCAAAGTCTGGATGAGCGACACAGAATATTTCTGCAACTCAGCTTGAGACTCAACCATCGAAAGAGGAACAGCAATAACCACTTGATAGGCAATAAACCACCATGAATAAGCATCTTCTTGACATTTCTGCTGCTCCGTTTCAAATAGATTCGCCCACGTTGACAGCTCCAGTCGTCGCCAGCGAATAATAGTATCCGTAAGCGCGTTATAAAGCGAGAGAACGGCGTAGGTCTTGCTCGCCCATCCGCCAAATTGCCATTCATAAACGTGGGCATGGAGTTGTTCCACCTTTGGCAAAACCTTAGCTAAAGGATCCTCATGAATAAGCTCAAGTACATTGTTACAACTCTGGACCACGTCCGCCAACGGCTGCATGTGGCCAATCTCATCTACAAGCTGTAGTTCACGGAACCTAGCCTTGATTTTACCCACGAGAACCACCAGTTGTCGGGCCTCGGGTAAATTAGAGCTAGTATAAAAACTGTAGGCTTTATCTTTCTCGATGTTTTGCAACCCATTGAGTTTCTCGTCAAGCAGAAGTATTGTGCTTGCTAGCATTCTACTATTCAGCTCACGGTCGAGATAAGGTTGGCCCTTGGTTTCATTAGCAACCCGGTCACCCATATCCTTGCCCAAGTTTTGGATAGAAATCTGAGCATCTTCTCTGTCCAAAAAGACCCTCTTATGAGCTTCAGCAACTTTCAAAGACATATTGCGAACAAGGTCTCTTTTATTTTCTGGACGTCCAGTCTCTTTGTCATCATCGTATGTTGGAAACAGCTCGTTGAATTCCTGCTCATCAATTTCTTCTTCATCCTCGAATGAGCCGCGGAATTGATAGAGGCTGCGATTCATCTCTTCTGCCTTTCGATCTGCTTCGAGCTTCTTGCTCCAATCATCGTAAAAACCATGGAAGCATTCAAAAATGGCATCCCGTATACCTGACCGGAAAATCCCATCTCCTTCTACGTTAACAGCAACATGGATAAGACTGAGAAACTCGAAATTCTTCTCAACAGATGACTCAATGGTAACGTCCCAAGTCGAACCTCCGAAGAAGGGAGTCATATCAAGAAGCTGCGCCGTAGGCGGTGTCAATGACGATGAGGCGGCCGCATCAAATAGTGATAAGCCAACAAGTAGGCACTGTAGAAAATTTGCAGCAGGCCTGGTCATATCTTGGTATGCGTCAAATCGAGCTGTAAGTCGATCCTGGAGCCGCTTGACATTTTCTCTGACAAGTGCTAGTCCTTCTCTATCACCAAAAGAGCCTGCCTTGGGCGACTCAAGCGCCGTTCGAAGAGCTGGGCTCATGATAGCCTTCAATATGTTGGAGAACTCAGCATGCAGTCGGTTGAGTTCTGAATTTTCTGGTCGAAACACCGGCTGAACTTCTTCAGGCAAAGGACCCATCCTAGATAGCTCTAAATTGAGCAAGTCAATACGTTCATTTGCCTTTTGTCCGGTGAATTTGCCTTCAAAGGCAATAAGAGAGGATATCTTGTCTGAAAGGCTATTCTGAAGCTCTTCAAAGAATTCCCTTTCAACCTTTGGGCGGAGTTGAGGGTCAAAAACACGGTCAGGAACATACAGCTTAAGAACGCCGACGCTGAAATGGGTCCATGCTAATGCAGACAAGTAGGTCTGCTGTCTATCATTCCTCGTTGCTAACAAAGAAGCCAATGCTGGAACCAAATGCTGTACAGCTATCAGTTGGAGGTGAGGAGGCTCAATGGCTTCCACAAAGGTATCAAAGAGGCCAATAAATTGCTCAATGGAAACTATGTTATTGCTATCAAGTCTGAGCCGCTCCTGTGCATTGAGATAAGTGTTGATTGCAGATTCCTTAAGTCTTGATGCATGAGCACCAAAGGCTTCAAAAATCAGCTGCTGAAGTATATTGTTTAGCTTCGATAGCGGATCGGTAGCTATTTCAGCAGAAAGCGAAGCGATATGTTGCCCCATGGCTGGCAGCTCCACGTCTAGCAATGCTAAAGATCCAAGACTTACTCTGCCCATCGCTTGCAATTTGGACCACAGGATGGGCGTGAATTTTCCATCCCACAGAAATTGATCCTGGTGTACTAAACAGTCCATAGACTGCAAAAGTGCTGCTTCTCTGGTGGCACTCACAAGCGACAGCCTCGCCTTAGTTGGAACATTTGATAGAATAGAGAGATCTCGGAAACCGCTATCCAGCCTCATTTTAGGCGAAATAGACCGAAGCATATCGAATTGCCTTAGAGACTCAAACTCACTCGCCAAGAATGGTAACAATTCAGTCTCTTCATCTGCAATGCGGCTCTCCAGAGACTCAATGCCAATCATGAGATCTTTTACTAGCCCATCTGTAGTGAGGATTCCATCTCTGATGATTCTGTAGGCTTGTTCAAGAGTCCGTTGAGCTTTAGATAAATCTACAACAGAAGCTCCAGTCTTCCATCGTAAATTATCGAATCTGACGCCCAGTCGGTCGAGCTCGAGAGATCGATCAAGGACTAATTTATCCGGAATAGGAGTTGGTCTCATTAAGTTCCACAATGCTTCCATGCTCAAACCGGTACTCAATTTGAATCCGTTATCAAAATCGTCCTCCAGTCTCCCTAAGATGTAGGTTGCAAGCTGGCGATTACTGCTGGACTGGGCAGCTAGAATCTGCTTTCCTAAGAGTGCAGCACCCTGCGCCAAATGAGCCTGAAATGTGGCTTCATCGAAATTACTTTTTGTTGCGAGAGAAATGGTGCGATCAATGTAACACTCGACAGCCCTTATGAGCTGGATGCCCTGTTGTCAACTATTAGCAACCTGTTGAAAACTGGATTGTTATGATTTAACTTACTTCTAAGGTATCATAAGACAACATTTCGAGGCCGAAAAACTCTGTCAAAGCGGCCAGAAGTGATGAGACGAATGCAGCCAGCTTGACAGTCGAATCTTTTGACACAGCCGCAACACGATCGCTAATGAGAGATCTCTGGAGTCTGTTCAGAGATACCAACTTCGCTGAGCGAGCTTTCGTTTGTTGTTTGTCAAGAATGCTCTGGACATGATACAAATGGCGATATGTATCATAACGTGCAGCATTCCACCTGGCTTCGTCAACCGATGGAAGCATGTTGCTCACGGTGAAATTATTAAGAGCGTGGAGTGGCTAGCTCAATATTAGCTATTGCATTATCTTCATGAATAGATGGAGGAAAAACTAACCTGAGAATTTGCTAATGCAGCAGAAGCATCGCCAGCAAATTTGGAATACAACTCTACGAGAGCCGGTATTAGGCGCGACCCAAGAGGTGACTGCAAAAAAATTAAGAAGTTTTGCACTAGTTCCGAGTATGAAGAACGTTCAGCTGAAATCACGTTCGCAAATCTTGGAAGAAGAGTTACGTCCTGAGTGGAGAGGTTTTCCAAAGAAATTTGGCAAGCCTCCGCGTCAATGCCTTCAGATAATAGAGACTCAGAATACTCTATGGATTTGAGGTATCGTTGGAATGAACTTTCAACATGCGACATTCTAGCAAAGGACGCATCCATAGTAGGTGGCGGGGTATAGATGTGAATCTCAATGGCACGGTTTCTCATGGCACGAGAGAGCTCGCCATGGCGGGGATCCATGGTCAAGAAAATACGGAATTCAGGATGAGGTCTGACAATCCGAGGTTCGCCGTTGGGGCCACAGTGCTCGTTGATGCTAAGGAAACCATTTGGTTCAAGCAAGGAGTTCAATCTATCCAAAACGGAAGCATTGCACATATTGGCGTTATCCAAGACGAGCCACTGCCCGGTCTCTAAAGCCTTTACAATTACTCCATCAAGCCATTCGAAGCGAGGATCCGAGAGGACAAGAGGGCTGTTGAGAATCTCCAGAACTCGAGCAAGAGAGACCGATACTTCAGAGTCTGCTGCGATCTGCGGGAGCAAAGCCTCAATAGAGGAACGAATAGTATCGATACTATCATTATCTCCATTATAGTTATCGAGCTGATGAAGCAATTGCAACACCTCACCTGGGGCATGTGCCGGAACAACCGACATGACGGAGTTCTGCAAGAAGTCTCTCAAGCTTCTGAGGGTTGCATTGATCTCTCGTAAGGGGTCTGCTTGCTCAAATCCGCCGACAAGATCCATGGTATCAATATCTGCATTCATGGGAAACACAACAAGCGGTTTTCCAGCGAGTGCTGCGACGTATTTCAACAATACGGATTTACCATATCCTGATGGGCTGCTGAGGATACAGGGGATATTTTGTTTCACACAAAGCATCACGGACTCAAGTTCTGGGAGTCTGGGTACGACATCAATGCTGGGAAGTTTCTCTGGCTGGGAGTTCAAGTTCCTGTTCAGCAGAGCCAGACCAACTTGGCCAAATTGAGACCCAAGGTCATGGTAAAAGTGACGAGCTCGAGGCTGCCACGTAATGACACGTCGAAATATCTTGTCTACTTCTGCACGATCGGCTTCAGTACGGAATCGTTGTCTAATCACGATATCGAGGAAGTCTTCAACATGCCGGGTTTTCAAGAGCGGGTCTGACGAGCTCAGGAGGTTGAGCCACCTGAGAACATCTCGGAGGTTAAACTCCCATGGGCTACCTTGTACACCAAAGGATTTTTCGACGAGAAGATGGTGTTCGATCTGTGACACAAATTGGATCAACAAACTAACGACCTGGTCAGGCAACTGAGGGAAGCTGTGGCTAGCAATCAGTTTGAGATCATCGTCCTTGAAAACATCAGCATATACGACAACGAATCGGTTGACGAATGAAGCCGGAAGTCCCTTGCGACCTCCACCTTGATGGTGAGGATTCTGAGCGGCAAAGAGGCGGAAATTAGGGTGACGCTTGAATACTTGGTCAAGCTCAGATATATAGACCTCACCACGATGATCCAAGCAAGCATTTAAACCCTCTAGGACGGACTGGGATGCAAGGTTCATCTCATCAAGAAGAACCCATTCACCTTTCTGCATTGCTTGTAAGAATGGTGCATCTCGCCATGCAAAATTGCCTGCTCCTTCTCCCTCGACAGGAACATCTGTTCCAAAGAGATCCATCAGATCAGTTTGATCTGATAGGTTGATCCTAGTCAGCGGCCAACCGCAGGCTTGGGATAATGCGACCACTAGAGAAGTCTTTCCAACACCAGGGCTACCTTCTAACAGAATAGGCTTTTGGGTCTGCATGGCCCGAATCACTCTCATAGCATTTAAACGTGTGGTCGGCGCATGGAAAGCGAAGCTTGAAGGGGTAGAAGCGGCTGCTGTTCGAGACGCGCTAAAACCTCCAATAGTTAAGTGAGACTCGCTGACAGCCAGTTCAGGCTGAGTCTGGTAAGTAGCAGAAACATCCCGGCCAAGAAGTTGTCCCAATTTCTTCAAGCAGTCCATTCGTTGGCGGTGGATCGCGCTGACATCCGTCGCCAAAATGGCGGATGGATTAGCACCCAAGCTATCTATAAAGATAGCTGAAGCTCCATGAACTATTGAGATGAAAACATCATCGTCTGTGGCGGCATTAATAAATTGAACCCAAGCAAGAACTTCTCGCACTGAGAATGGTGCAGTAGCCAGAGGTCGAAATGTGCAGCCAAACCATGCCGCAAATTGAACCACGGCTTCTGCATAGTTCTTGGCGCCATCATTCAGCTTTGTTCGAGTTATGTCATAAATATCATCACTGTCTGACAATGGAGGAACCCATATTTCGGTAAAACGATTCCGCAAAGCCGGAGAAAGTTCTTTCTTGCCAAAATCGCCACCAGGATTCATAGTAGCGAAGAACTGGTAACCATCTGCCCCAACGACAAATGAATTATCCACTCCCTTTTCTGCTAACAGAAGCGTCCTTTGAGGTTCAAGGACCGAGTTCAACCTTTCTAGAACTGAGTCATCGGCTAATGAAATTTCATCCAGAAGAAAGAAGTGACCACCTCGCATAGCATCCACAAGAGCACCATCCGACCACTCAAATAGAGCCATACTTCTTGTCTCGTTCGATATTATCCTTTCTTTAGTCTTCTCAGAGATGCCATCAAGGAATGTACTATCAAGCGACTTGTATCTCTGCAGCTTATCTGTTACTGAGCCAGATATGTCAGCATCGCACCGCCTCAATACATCAGTTACATCAGCATCTAGCGCTTCAATGATAGCGCCCCTATTTCGGACAGGTCGTTGAGAGCCAATAATGTCTCCAGTCTCTGTATTTTGGTGGGCATTAACGATATGTAGCTGTTTACTTAAGACCTCGGCGAGTAGCTGGACGACTGTTGTTTTGCCGCATCCAGTTTCACCAACCAATAGAACGGGTTCGTTGTTTCGTAAAGCTTGAGAAACGAGCACATACAGTCTCCTCATGGCATGGGTCCAGACAACGCCTTGGGCATTCGACCGATGAGCAAGATGCTTCAGTTCCGGTGCTAGCTCTGCTGAGTAGAGGTCTTTCGGATCAATGTTAACTTTGAATACCTTCTCTATTACTTCTTTAACAGCAACTCGTTCCTCCTCATTGCGAACCCTTTCCGCCAGAAGCATAAATCCATGAGCAGCAATTTCTTCACGAGTAGCTGCTTCTCTAAGAGCCCATCGAAACAAGTCTCGAAGGGTTGCAAAGCTGTCTTTCTGCTCGAAAAGCCTGCTGGTTTGACGGAGGCGTGATAGTTCTTTGTAGACATTGACAATCCTTCGGCAATCGGGGGGCGAGGTATTGCGGCTACGCTGTTGGAGGATGTACTCTAACTCGTCTTCAGGGATATCGTCGAAATGCAATTCGAGGAATCGGTTGCGGAATGCTCTAGATAGAACCTTTCTACCACCATAAAGGCCAGGGGGATTCTGCGTAGCAAATAGAATGAAATTTTCGTGAGGCTTGATAACTTCCTGCGTTTCGGGAATTAACAGCTCGCGATTATCATCTAGTAGACGATTAAGGGCCTCAAGAACATCAGTCGGGGCCAAATTCAACTCGTCGAGAACGATCCAATGTCCTTGTCGCATCGCCTGGACAAGGATACCTTCCTGAAAGCGCAGTTTACCGTCTGATCCCGAAATATAAGTGCCCAGATATTCTTGAAGATCTGTATGTTCGTGGTTATTGATTCGAACAAATCTATTTCCGGTAAAGTTGGCCAAGTATTCAATCATGCTCGTTTTGCCGGCAGACGTGGGCCCTTGAATCAGGATGGGGAAGCGCCTGGTGGAAGTTGCTCTGACAAGATTGAGAAGATTTCGTTCCACGTAAGGGGTGATGATATAATCGTCTCGCTCGATGGGTGTCTCCTCGCCTTGAAATAACCAATATTGTCGGTCCCGGTTCTGATTCTGAAATTTGACATATTTTCTACCATCACCTGGATGCTTCGGCGGCTGAGAAAGGAGGGACTGCGGGTTCCCATGCTTGTCCAAGAGATGGTGATAGATAAGTGGCAGGAGCATCTTCTCAGAATTTCGATCCAACAGTGTCAAAAATCCCATTGAGAATCCCTCATGCATTGCTCGTCGCAATCCATAAAAGGGGGCTATCGTATTGACATAACTCAGTACTCGTGTGAGTGTACGGAGACTAAAATGAGGAACTTCATTCGCTCCATCGACCAAGCGCTTCTCCTCCGCCATTCGCTTAGTATTGAGATATAAACGCGCGATATCGTCTGCCGCCTGGTCGTTCTTGTTGCTGCCATTGCCCAAATATGTCTTGATAATAGTGAGGAGATCTTTCAAGTCCTTATCGGGACTCTTCACGTAGAGCTCAGTAAATCTTGATCGGATACCAATAGGTAAGTCTCGTTTTCCAATGTCAGTCGCTGGGTTCATGGCACCAAATATACGGAAATTTGGATGCGCCACGATTTTCTCAATCTCTCCTGTTTCTGAGAGAAGAATTGACGGCTTCTCATTCGGCCCAGTCAAAAGATCTGCAATACTTTCAAGAGTATCTGGTGATGCCAGGTTAATTTCATCCAAAAGGACCCAGTCTCCATTTCTGACAGCCTTTACTAAATTTCCTTCCATAAACGAGAAAGCGAAGCTACTTGCTCCACCTGAAATTTGAATGTCAAATTGCTCAAGAGTGCGAGCAAACTGATCCCATCGAGGCCTCAGTTCCATGAGAGTGTGCAGCTTTGACTGAGTCTTTCGCCTTTTAATTGGTTGGGCATCTCCATTTCTCGTCTCCGCCTTCTCTAAGTGAGCCCGCTCCAACTCAGACACAATCTTTAGAAACATTTTTGGTGCTTCCCTCCATAATTTGGATAGTCTTGGCCACTGCCCCTTTGCAAAGCATTTGCCAACTTGCTCAAGGTACTTTTGGTTCTTTGATGCAGATATCCCTGTTGCCGCAAAGAGATCCTCAAATTCTTCTTTCAGGGGTACGGCGAGGCTTCGGACATTAACCGGCTTGAAGCCACCAAGGAGATCACCCACCTCGCTTTGCTGCGAAAGATTAACTGCAATAAGCTTGTGACCAAGTGATTCAGCTAACTGTTGAACGACGGTCGTTTTTCCTATACCCGTCTCGCCAACAAGAAGTACAGGTTCGTTGAGTTTGACAGCAACAGCAATTTGTTCCAGGAGCTTTTTAGCATGAGCCGTGCTTGCAAATGGTCGTTTCGACTTTTGCAGCCGATTAACAAGTTTCTTCTTCCTAAGTTGAACCCGCCCAATGCTAAATTGAACATCATTCTCTTCCAAAGGGGGTATATTGGCAGTCAAATAATGGTCTGCCCGTTCTTTAGACAAATGCATCTCTTCGGCAATGGCATAGGTAAGCTGCTTGCCCAGCTCATCATTTGGGCAGCTCCCCACGAAACAGTCAACGGCTTCCATAAACATCCAGTCTCGTGTAGTCTCGTTTATAGGCTCGTCACCGGTTATCGAGCCTGCCCCTAGTAAGCACTCCTTTAGCCGTCGACACCACTTGAGCAAATCCCTCAAACTCATTTGTCGATCCATAAGTGCTCGACCTCGGGATAATGCGCGAGGCGCACCGCCAACTTGAGCTAAACGGCTGTAGACTGCGATTATCCCAGGAAGAAACCTTCGTAAAATGGGATACGTTTGCAGAACAACTTCCTCTAACTCTGGCTGAATCATAGGTTCGGTATATAGAGATTGCCAGAACCGCATACCAACAATGCTGGGAAGGTTTTCTCGCCCATTCATGCCCCGGGATGTCCTAACAGTCGCAAAAAGGCGGAAAGTATTTGCGGCCTTGATTCTCTCTCCACGACTCGGTATCAACAGTTCATTTCGCTCAATCAGGGGAAGAAAGGTGCTGAGGACTTCGGTGGGTGCCCGATCAAGGTCCTCCACTAATACCCATCTACCTTCTTTAATAGCCGTAGTTAATACACCTGGACGCCACGAAAAGCTACCGGGTTTTGAGTCCGTCGAATACAAGCCAATAAGCATCTTCGCATCTGTTTGCTCGTTTAAGTGCAGCGTTACCATACTGGAGTACATTCCAAGCTGCTTAGCAATCTCGTTAACAAGTGCCGTCTTACCAACGCCCGGTAAGCCATGAAGAAGGATAGGTTCGGGGTTGCGAATCATTGCAGCAAGCCGCTCGAGATTCTTCGTAGTTGTCGTGGTCATCACAAGATCCGATGAGCCGGTAGTCGGTATAGATGGCCGTGGGAGGACGATTTTGCCGTATGATACCGCATATTGGGTGAGAGACTGGAGGAGCGGTTCACAATCTTCGAGTTCCCGACCATTTCGCTTCACCTGCTGTCGCAATGCGATGATCTTCTTGGCACGAGCATTCTCATGCAACGAGAGGAACCCATAATCCACCAATGCACCATCGAAATCTGCAGTAATGGCGTCTGCATTGCCAACATGTGTTTCAATGAGCAACTCAAGTTTGAAATCGGAGGCGTGAAATAGCTGACAGAAAATTCGAATTGCAAGATATCTCACTGCCCTGCTCTCATGTGAAAATAAACCCTGAAGATATTCTGGTGAAATTAATGAACTAAAGGTTCTCAAATCAAAACTAAACAGTCTCCAATATGTCAATAGTGCCCGTAATAGTGCATCGCTATCCAAGCTTAGAGAAACACCATCGAGGGTCGACAACACCAAGTGAAGCGAAGGTTCCTGCGCCACTTCATCGCCAACTTTACCAGAACACCGAAGAAAAGTCGAAAGATATGGCGCAAACGGTAAAAGCCTAGCAATAGCTGATGCAACTAATAGCTGTCGTGGTCCATTGCCAGTGTTGAGGATCCAACGAGCGCAGATATCCGAAAATACATCTTCAAAATGGGCAAAGATTCTCTCTGTAAGTGACGGAATGAGAGCCGCTTCAGACACAGCATCAAAGAGCTTCGTAGACGATTGATGCTTGATAATTTCAAGTAATTCGAAAGGCAGATGATCCAATGCAGTCGCATCATTCAGTAGCGACCTCCTCTGCCGAGAGACATCAATCATTGCCATGATTGTGCTCTTTGTCGAACTGATTTTCGTTCTCTCCAACGCTGCTGTCGCGCTGTTTCGAACTTTTTTTTTTCTTTATCTTTTATCTTGTATGAGCGCCCACCAAAACTTTTTTTTTTTCCTAGTCGGGAACAAGGGATTCAAGAAGGAGGGGCATTCGGTACTACGAATTTCCGGGCCAATCAGGACTCGCCGGAACCCCAGCAAACCGAAGCTTTCGAAAAACTTCAGGACAAGCCGTCAGTCAACACGAAGAAACGACCGAGATATACCGCCGCGAATTGCGAATTGCGCATTGCGAATTGCAGCAATCCGAGCCAATCCCTCAACCATATACAGCAATGGCCATTCCGTGTCGATATGCGGTGCGCAGTTGCGCCCGCCAGTTGCGATCAGCCACCTCATCCCGATCCTCAGCACAAATGCTCCGAGTGTCATGCACAACAAGACGGTACAATTCAACGGAAGCCGCTGCCATAAACCCCAAGATTGACGATATTGTCAATCAGATTAGCCAGCTTACGCTGCTAGAGACTGCCGATTTAGTTTCAAGCCTAAAAGTAATATATAAAACCAGCCTAGTGGCTCACCAATTGTGTGTGCCATTTCTACAACTCAACTAATATGGGAATTTTTATATATAGAGCAAGCTGAATATTCCCGATATGCCTATCGGCGGCTTCGCTGCTGCACCTAGTGCTGCCGCCCCCGCTGCTGCCGCTGAGGAAGCCGAAGAAGCACCTGCTGCCCCTGCCGAGAAAACTCTCTTCACTCTGAAACTGCAATCATTTGACGCGGCGGCCAAGGCCAAGGTCATCAAGGAAGTCAAGAGCATGCTGGGCTTAAGTTTGGTGGACAGCAAGAAATTCGTCGAGAGCGCGCCAAAGATGATGAAGGAGAACGTGCCCAAGGAGGATGCGGAGAAAATCATTGCCACCATGAAGGAGCTTGGTGCGGTGGTTTCAATGGATTAAAAAAGAAAAGAAAAGAAAAGAAAATACCTTGAGGGTATTTGCATGATCTTAATGACACGATAGATGGTCGAGGTACATGTACAAAATATTTGTGTATTATATATCAAAGAAAAGACTTTTTTTTTTCCCTATGTCTCTCTTTTCCATGATATGATTAATCATTTGAAGTGTTTCCAACGTCAAGTTATGTCAAGTTACAGGTCCAAATATCTTTCCCGGTGTTATGGTACAGAAATTCTCGGGGTATCTCACATCATCCGTACATACCGTTTTCAGGCCTTAAAATATAGTGTCCCTGAAGCACAACGCCGCCCAATGCCATACAAAATAAAACAACAACCCTAAGATCACGACTCAATGCCCGTGGCCATTGGTCGCTCGTTGGTGGTGACACTGCTGCATCTCCATCTCCTTGGTGAAATCATCCCCTTCCTCAGTCAGTAGCCGATCGTCGTCATCGCCAAAATCACTAGTCTCCTCCCAAAGTTTATTCATCTCAGCATCGTCCCCTTTTGGAACAGCCCAAATTCTCTCCCGTTCGCGCTTATGTCGCTCGCGATCCTCCTCGATACGCTGTTCTACTTGACGCTTGTCTAAACCATGAGACGCGGGCCGTCGCCGAGACTTTAAGTCAGAAGTTGGAGCATCTGTCATTTTGACATCGACATCAGGAGACGCCAGCCCCAAATCATCGTCGTTGGTTCCCCGCTCCTTGATGACATCCTCAATCTGAGTAACCACCTGATGTTCCAGAAAACCCTTGTGCTGAAGACCTACTAAAACCTGTTCAGGTCAGTTGAACTCATCAAACATAAAGGGATGTGCCATTTTTTTAGTAAAAAAAAATTTCATAAATAGAAATGAATATAAAGATAAAACACACCTTGCGGACAACTTTAACATTAGCCGCCCCAGAGCCATCATCGGGAGCCACAGCATCAACAACTCTAATAATATCGCGTTGCATCATGCGGATGTAATCAGAGTGGCCATCCCGTTGAGCGAGGTCGAGAAAGTGCTCAATAAAGTACATTATATTGGCACGTGTGTTCATATTGTTCTATGAAATAAGACCAGAAGTATGCTTAGTTAGAATAAATTCATGTATTGTATAGTTTCTTGCCACATACCCGTTCTACTTGCTCAAGGATGCATGAGTGCAGGTCCTCATCCATATCTTTATATTTGAGGGCATACTGCGCAGCCTTTTGCGCCGAGGCAACAGAAGCATTGAGATGCTGCAGCTGCGAACTAAAGCGCATGCGAACCTCGAAAGGATCCGCCATTTTCTATATGACCTTTCCTCTGTGTGGACAGATGAGAGCTTGTGTTCGAGTTTGAATTCGCTAATGGACAAGGCTGAGGCTGTAAATGACCTGTGCCTCAGCTTTTTGTGGCTTAACCAACTCGGTCAAAACTGGCACTTTGTTCTCGGTGAGCCACAGCGCTAGACTAAATCAGCCTACAGGTAGTACAAGTAGTAGTTCCGTGCCTATAATAAGTAACATAGGGTATATACGAAGAGTTACTCCAAGCTTCATACTGCGGTGGTACTCTCTAGTAATGCTACGGAATATTAATTCATTGCTCATGCAGGCCACGGTAAAGAGCCGGAAATAATTCCCCCCAATTGAAGTATCAAATTGCCCAACAGCTTGAGCGGCCCCCTCTTTAGGCTCTCCTTAGGCTGCCGGAATCCAGCCGTTTTCAACGTTTCCAAGTCAGGACCCCCTGAGCTCAAACGCCAATGCCTTTCTATGCCTATGCCTATTATGCTCTCTCCATACTCCGTACGAAATGAAGTAATAGTACTCCGTATCCCCTACCACTAAACTTGTTAGCGGCAGCGGCTTAGGCGATCCGGGGCGAAGCTGAATGGTGAGTTTAGAGCGATGAAACATCATCGGCTGAGCCATTATTCTTATTTTTTTTGCCCTCTATTCAGCGGCCGTCTGGCTCACTGAATTGGGTCAGCCAAAGCAGATCAAGGAGCCTAAAGCGTTCTATTCCGTCTGTGCCTTGTTTACACAAAAATCCTTGTCCCCTTTTTTTTTAACGATTAGACTGGGCAGCAATCATTACGGGAGGGGGGAAACCGTTAAAGGGGTAGATTTGGTCTTTCGTGGCCTTTTTTTTTTTATTGCCGTCCATATTTGGTATTTAAAACTTGGACCAACCAACTGGAGATGGAAAAAAAAACTTGACCGATATTTTCATTCATCCCTTTTCCTAAACCTGCCAATTGGCAAACGACTCAAGTGGCCATTTTTCATTTCTTTCATTCCTGGTTTTTCTTCTCTCTTCCTTTGCCTTCTTTATTGACCTTTCTTTTGGTCACCCGTCAAATACTTTTTGTGCCAAGTAATTTCGTAAATCCTCGACAAAATGTCCAACATGCTGGCTCTCACGCATCACAGCACGCCCCAGCCTCCTCAGGACCTGACCATGGCGGTCTTGGGCTGCGGTAAGTCAAATCAAGCCTTGTATCCTTCAAATGTGCTGCTATACTATGCCATTGGCGGAATCATCTTGATTTAAAAAGAAACGAAAAGAAAAAGAAAAAAAAAAGTTCTTTCAGCTCATGAATTTGCCCCGAAATAGGGACCATGGGAATCGCTATTCTGAACGGAGTGCTCGCTTCCCTGGTGGAGATGCAGGGCCCCAAGCCACTGCAGTCCGGTGCATCTACACCCTCATATGAAGTTCCTCGCTCTCTGCCGTCTCGCTTCATCGCCTGCGTCCGGACCCCAGAGACGGCCAAAAAGGTCAAGAGTGCTCTCTGGGAACATTCTTCAGTCCTCAAGGTCGTCCAAAATGACAATCTTGCTGCTGTCCAACAGTCTCAGGTCATCCTGTTGACCTGCAAGCCTTATATGGTCAAGGATATTCTAGGTGCTCCTGGCATGGCCAAATCTCTGCACGGCAAGCTGCTCATCAGCGTCTGCGCCGGAATCACCGTAGAGCAGATTGAGATTGCTCTCCACGGTGCCGTTCCCTCCAAAGACCCCGAGGAAGATGGCCGCTGCAGAATTGTTCGAGCCATGTGCAACACAGCCGCTCTTATTCGGGAATCCATGACCGTCATCAGCGCCACCGAACCCCCGCTGCCTCAGGAGACAGAAACCCTTGTTACATGGATCTTCAAGCGCATCGGTGACGTCGTTTACCTACCCGCACGATACATGAACGCCTCGACGGCTCTGTGTGGTTCCGGACCTGCTTTTTACTCTCTTTTCCTCGAGGCCGCCATTGAGGGGGCCGTCGCCATGGGACTTCCCCGTGCTGAGGCAACTAGGATGGCAACCCAGACCATGCGAGGAACTACCGGTCTTATTCAGAGCGGGGAACACCCAGCCCTACTCAGGGAAAAAGTATGCACACCTGGAGGCTGCACCGTCAGTGGAGTTCTTGTACTTGAGGAGGAACGCGTGCGTGGAACGATATCCAAGGCTGTGCGGGAGGCGACCTTGGTTGCAGGCCAGCTTGGTAAGAACATTCAGGCCACCAAGGATGATATTCACGTTCATCAGCATTATGATGAGTAAAGTATTTGCGGAAGGAAATTTCCCTATTATTATTTTTGATGATCCTTTTAATGAGAAGCATTTAGCATGCTAGCTTGGTTCCCTGATATACAATAGAATACATAGAGCCTTTTCCCTGAAAAAATAAATTATGTGTCTCGACCCCCAACGCCCGCAAGTTTTATTTGCCTTATTAACTCAATCCATCAGAACGAACGCAGTTCTGAATCTAACTTTTTTTCATGCATCCCCCACCCTGGCTTTCTTATTAGATGTTGCCTCAGTCAAAGATTCGTCCAGTATCCGTTTTCCATTTGACAGAAGCTCGGCATTTGTGTTCGAGTGCTTCAAAGCACGCTCATAAGCTGCCAAAAGCCTTGCATATTCCAGTTCGACGCTACCTAGTGTTTCTGATAGCTTCTCGATTCTCAAGTCGAGTTCTATTTGGGAAAGAACATCTTTATTGTGACGATATAATCGTTGTTTGACGATAAGCTGCCATAGCTTTTCTTTGTGCTTATCTGCCGATGTAGGAGATGGGACATCGCTATCTAAAGACATGGTTGGACGAACTGATTCTGGGAGCTGAGACATCAAGTGCATTTCCAAGACTCGAGAAAATTGCCGAGGTGCAATCTTAGCCTGCAACCGAATTCTCTCAAGATTCTCCGCGCCGGTGATGAGACGGGGCAGGGGCCCCGATTTTGGGATGGTCACCTTGGTGTCGAGACGAAGTTCTCTGAACTCAGGCAAGGTCCGCAAGAAGGCCAAATCACAAGCATCTCGCAAATCGTCAAAGGCCTCGTTGGGGTTCTCAATCGTGAACTCATGTGTTAGATGGTGGTCATGATAGTATTTGAAGATGGTATTATAGAGTCGCACACCATTACCCTTGCCTTGGAATGGTGGAAGAATGATAAATTGAGACAGCCTTGTCCTGCAGGGAAGCTGTGAGAATTCCATGTCTCCCTCTGGCAGCTCCCAGTCTTCTGCCGGCGAAGAGGGCGGTGTTGGTGGCGGTTTGAAGTAGAAGAAGCGATACACTGTCGCATAGCCTACAAAGGTATACGAGCTCTTCTCTGGGTCATCAACAGACTTTTGCTTGCGATAAAGGAAGAAGAACGTCCATCTGTCAGCATCCGATAGATCTAGTTCTCCTGTGTTCGACTCTGGATCTTGGCCGATGTAAGAACCCCCTTCGATAAATAACGGAACCAGGATTTGAACCCGACTATTCAATTGCTTCACCGCGGGGTCGACGAGGCTTCCTTTCCAAACTTCATATTGGCCATCGGGGCCTTCAAATGTATCGTGGAGCACTCCGGGAGGGGACCAGTTATCGCCAAGCTGCTGCGAGCTGTTATCAAAGTCGGAACCCTTTACAAATGCAACTATCCTATGGAGTTAGTAATGACGTTGGTTGAACGCGGGATGTCTAGTGACAAGCGGCGCAAACCTTTTGGCAGATGCCCTCCCTCTTCCAGAATCTCCACAACATCAGTCGGAACATGTTCGCCAATAGGTTTAAATTTTTTGCCGGATGTGATACGTAAGTGCGGCCGCATATCATTAGCTCGATACCGCAGATGGATCTTTAAGTCCTTGTATCCAAATATCTTTTCGTCTTCGCCAAAGATTGGATACGTGAACTTGGGATGGAACGTCGCAACTGTTTTCAGACCCGATTTCGACGGCGATACGAGGCTAATATTCAGCGCCTCGTTGGCATCTTGGAGCCCTGTTGCACGGTATAAGCACTCAAGCGATTACGCCAAAAAAAAACATGGTAGTATAGAAAACATACACTCTGCGAGGTCAGGAAGACCAGCCATGATTAAGGGTGTGAGCAGCACCAGTTGAAGCGCGCGGAAATGAAAGCGAAGATATTTTAAAATAGAATATTCAGAATAAGCTGATGAGTCTCGATTGCTGAGAAAAAATTTCGATTGACAAGGGGAAGAAAAAAAGAAGAAGAAGAAAAGGGCTGTGGTTGTCGCAGCAAAAGAGGCTGACAAGCGCAAGCCTTTGAAGCGCGCCCGTAAAACCTCTTTAAGAGTCGCGTCTGCTATAACGCGATTCAATTTAAGCTGCATCCATCAGTCAACTCAGCTCACTTATTAAGCTCTGCAGTACTGATGCCCTATATTTAAGGCATTTAAATTTTAGCTGCTCTAGTCTCTTTATTACGTCACGCATGCTAAAATCCGCTTGATGTGGGTCTGTACAAGAACTCCAAAACCTATCTCACGAGACAGCCTACAAGCTAATGCTAAGTAGTACATAATCCGTACTACTTCGTTCTATTACCTGTTAGTTGCTTGGCAAAACTAACTGTTTGCTATACAACGGCTTAACTATCAAGGGGTCTTCATTCAACAATCGATACACTGCATTTGCGCGGTACTTTTAAAGCAGCTGGGACACGAGCGCGCATGGCTTTCACCCCTGAGCCATCACCATGCCTGAAATTGCGAGTAGCCCAGCGCCAGTTGGCTCTACGATATTCTCCATCGTCGCACTGCTTCTAATATCGCTTGGTGTACTTCTTATATTGCGCCACTACCTCCCTCTTCGAACAACTCCTGGCTTCTACCTGGTTCCGATCTTCTTTGCTCTGTGGCTGCCGTCAGTACTTATTCTGCTGGTTCCAATAGACCTTGCCTCCAGCGCGATTACCGACGATGAGGCTACGAGGGGCATCTGGCTACCTCAGCGGGTGATTTTGGTGTCATGGCGGATCACGTATTGGTTGACTTTTTCTTTGACTTGGTGAGAGGCAGACCTTTGATTCAAACTCTACGTTACCATTACCATTTCTAACCCTATGTTTTCACAGGTTCATCCTCCCGATCCTTGCCGAGTACTCCGACACCGGATATCGTGAGCCCTGGGATAAGTTCATGTACTCTCTCCGTGCCAATGCACAATACTATGCTATGGTTCTTGGGGCTGGTATTTTCGGTCTGATGTACATATTCGCCTCGTATGAGTTCTCTTTCACGGCCCTTAAAGCTCTTATTATGGCTCTGGCTTATTGCTGGGGTTTAATACTTGCCATTTACCTCATGGGTCATGGCCTCGTTTCCATCCCGCGCCAGCTACTACGCGGTGCAAGCATCAGCAGTAGGTTACAGCGCTTGCAGATAAAAGCACCCAAAGTATATGAGAAGATGGAGGATTCTCTCACAGGTGTTGAGGAAATTGAGCAACAGGTGTCAGAGCTCAGTCGACGTAAAACGGGAAGCGCTGCGGCTTTCCAAGACTGGATTGAGGAGCTTCAGGAGATGGCCAGCATCCCTGAGTCGCAGCCCCGGTCGGTACTTCAAGATTCAGCAGCACCGAACCAAGTTGTTGTCCCACACGTCATTACAGAAAAGTATCTGGCCGATCTGACACGGAAGCTCGTGCGAGCACGTCATGCGCGGTCGCGGTATGTTGGTGAATGGACTCGATTGGTGCAAGAAGCTGCCAGGGCTCAGATGATCCTGGACTCGGCTGCCTCGAAGAAATTGGATTTTGGCGGTGTCTCCCCTCATGCCGGATTTTGGGACAGAGTGAAGATACTGACGCCCTATTCGCGATACATCTACTACTATCACGTCCTTCCATACGTACAGACGGGTCTTGGTACGTTTTTGGCTCTGGCGTCTGCCTGCATTGTCTGGTCAGAAATCGTCAAGTTTCCCTTGCCTAAGCTATCCATTATACGTGTCAGCGTTGTCCACCACTGGGTTGGTGACAAAGCTCAGGTCGGATTTGCAGGACAAGTCATCTCAGCATTCTGGATCTGCTACATGTGCATCGCTGCTCTTTCGTCAATGACCGAAGTCAGGGTATGGCGGGGGCGGGCTCTCGTCAAGCGAAACACCGGGCACGAGGCAGCTTTCTGGTATGCGACACAAGTGGCAAAGCTCAGCGTTCCGCTCTCCTACAACTTCCTCACATTCTTGTCAATCGAAGTCTACCAAAAGACTATCTTCTACAACTTCCTTGGAAAATACGTTGATGTCACTCCCTTGGGAAAATGGTTCGATAACTTCTTCCCGATCGCCTTGGTGGTGCCCGTCCTAGCCGCCCTTTTTGGATTGTATGGCAGAGTCAAACGTATATTTACAGGCGTGGATATAATCGACGACGAGGAAGACAATCCATCGGGATACGGCACGGGTTCTTGGCGCGAAGGTCGTGATCTCATTGCTAGAGAATTAGGAGGGAACTCAACTCACCGGCGCAGAGATGCTGCATCCAACGGGATCTCAGGTCGAACTGCCCCTGTTCTATCGATTCCCGCCATCCAAGACTCGGTCGCTACGCCATCAAGGTCACCAGTTCGATCCCCTGCCAACAACAATCGTCGACCAGGCCAAACACGGCCTCGCTTCACGGATGAACCGCCGGAAGATGACAACATCTTTACGATAATTGGGCATCGTATGAAGAACACGGTCGATGCATTCGAGACACCACAGTGGATCCAGGAGTTTGGTCAAGGTATCAAGAAGCCCAAATGGATGGGTGGAGATGATTCCCAGTCCCAGCCTACCAGTAGCGGGAGCAACAATAATAATGATGCCGGGACTGATATAAGAAGGTGGTTTGGAGGTGGGGACAACCACATCCGTCTCTGATTTAGCAATTCTTTTTTTTTTCTCTATTTACCTTGGCTGCCCTTTCTTATTTTATGCCTATACATAATTTTGACGGTTTATCTTGGATACGGGTGACATGCTCAATAATGCATTGTCGTGGAGTTATGGTACTTTATATCTTAGATTCGGCGAAATCATATTTCTTTCCTCTAGAGCTATAGATTTCACGTGTCTTATTCATTAATTCTTTGAGCGCTCTGATTCCTTCATCCTTTAATTGATTCAGCAGATAAATAACATATATACAACTTTAATGCATCGCTCGCTATCAAGTTGACTGAGTAGAAACGTACCTATAGTAGAATCTCCCACAAAAAAAAAAAGTAAAAAAGAAATTCCACCACAGAAAGCTATCCCTCAGTCTGCCAAAGATTTCCATTACCCAAACTAATATACTCATGCCCATGGATATACAATATACGATATATATATATATATATATATATATAGATATATATAGATATAGATATACCCATCATTCGTAAAAAGAAAAAAAAATTCGTTCAAATCATTCACGTTCTCTTCATGCAGAAGGAGGGCCACTAGTCAAAGAGTTCCACGTATTCACTTTACTCGTAGCCCTCCTGCGAAGCGATTTCAAGATATCCACCTCCATCTTCTCTATGTTGTGCTCCAGCTCTTTGTCGTCGTCCGCATAACGGGCTTCTTTGCGGCGGTCATACCATATCCAGAAACCGACGATGAAAATGGTCAAGGGAACGGTAATAATGAAGTAAACCCAGAGCCAGTTGGAAATGACAGGGTCGGCACCTATATAGATATATGAAAATAGGGTATTGTGAGTTTTCTTTTTTTTTTTTTCTCTCTCTCTCTCTCTCTTCTGCTTACTCTTCTTATATAGCAATATAAGACCGGGGGGGGGAGGGGGGGTAAAAGGACGAACCTGATTGAAAGTTGAAAAACGTCATGCTAAAGACAGAGGCGAGGTATGTCCCCGGTAGGAAGAGGGCTCCCATGAGGGATATTGTCTTCATGGCGGTGCTGTCTCGTTTGCTTGCGTGTGCGATCCGACGCTGTTCTCCGGCGATTTCAAGGTTGAGTCTTGCCTCGCGTTGAGACATGATATTGTACAGCTAATGGCAGGTCTTGTTTAAAAACAGTCGCATTTGTAAAAGAGGAGAAGGAATGGGAAGAAGGGGGAAGAAGAAAAAAAAAAAAAACTTACCGCCTCTCGCTGCACCTTTAGTCTCTCCAGCGTCGTGTGTATGTAATTCTCCAACCCTTTAAGCTTGACCCTATAAAACTCCATCCTCGATAGCATGCTCCTGTGCAACTTATCAATATCTTTCCTATGCGCAAGCTCCTCGTCCGTCAGATAGTCGCTCTTCCAGTCCAACCACTGGACCTTGAATCGCTCCATGGACAATTCCATCTCTTTTACTAGCGCAAAGTATGCCTGTGGTCGCTTCCACATAACATGGCTATGACACTCCACCAGATCGCGATTCAGCCCGTCAATGTACAAGATACCATCCTGAAAGTACTGCTCCCCAGGCTCAACCTCATCACGTAAGCTCACAGCATTCTCCAACCGACGTAGCCAGTCTCGTGCATCGCGCTGCTTCTGGTCGTTGGCCGCCGAGAGGTCGTACGAAAGGAAGATGACGGGGAGAAGCATGGGATGGCCAACCTGTTCCATACATCCGCGCAAATGCTTGAGTGCTGGGCCAATATCGGAACTGGGTGTGCCTTTGATCCAGCCCGTAGTAATGCCATTTTTGAAAGAGTAGGACAGCATCATTTCCCAACCACGCGTCTTACCCTTTTTGCGGACATCTGACTTGCGATGTACGATTTCTGTGTAAAGCACAGCGTCAGAAGGATGAAAAAGAAAAAAGAAAGAAAGAAAGACAGAGAGAGAGGACAAAATTTGAAATCTTATCGTCGTCTTGATTGCTGAAATAATTCACATACGTAGATGCGGATCTTCATCATCCTGGTCATATGTGCACCAGAAGAACGGCCCGACCACAGACGTCGTCTCTATGCCCCGAAACGGCAACTTTAGTGTCCTCACCATGGTCATGTACTTGTCTTTCGGCAAAGAGATGACTTTGGGCATGAATGTGTCTTTATGTTGAGCATCTTTTTGTACTCTTTTTGTAAGTCAGCGCCTGTCCCTCACTTCCAAGTTGTGTGGTTATAGTAAATAAGTAAACACAGCAACCAGCAACCAGCATAATAAAACGATAAAGATAAAGTGAGAAAGGAATTGAAAGAGAAGAAGAAGAAAAAAACACAAAATTAAATTAAATTAAATAACTCACAGAAGTCGAATACCGCTCAAGAGTTTCGTTCCCTCGCGCATCTTATCCGGAGGCGCAAAGGCACCCTATTTAGGATTCAGGGTTATGTCAGCCTCACTCTTTCTTCTCAACTTCAAACAAGCCTAAACACATCATCCATCTCTATTCATCTCATCGCATCCCAACGCCATAGAAAACATATCATTAAAATTAAAATCTAACAATAAGATTCATAGCAATAACAATGACAATAAGACAAAACAAGATGAAATCAGTCTTATACTCACCTTCTGGTTAAGGAAATTCTCAAACTCCGATATAGGCAGCGGATGCTCCTCAACCGAGTTGTAAAACGGATCCTACCTCGGCATCAGTCCAACAATCAAATCAATCACTTCATGTCAAAAGAAGAAGAAGAATAATAATAATAATAATAATAATAATAAGAAAAAGAAGAAGGTAATAAGAAAAGCGATGTAAACAGTAAACGCGTTAGTAGCAAACTTACAGAGTAATTAAAAATCTCAACATAGCTCGTCTTCTCTTCCACCACACGACACTCCTCCACATAATACTTGAACATATAATCATCCATCTTTTGATGCCCTCCCCACTCCCAAAGTGACCGGTCTTCGTCTTCCAACGTAGGAGTATAAACACGACTAGCTTCGCGCCCAGTGATTAACAAGCCAAGCCAAACAAGCCAAACAAATAAAGCTAAGCCGAGACCACCGAGCAAAAGGAAATAAAATAAAATAAAATAAAAAGAGGATCTTCCCGCTCGCTAAAAAAAAAGAGGCGCTCCTTTAAAATGAAAGAGTAAAAAGGAAAAGGAAAAAGAAGTTGGGCAAAGAGGTACGGAGTACAACAGCTATCTCAGCATCAAAATACTTTAAAAAAAGGGGGGAGAGGATATTCAATTCATCAAAATAGTACTAATACGAAGCAGTAGCCACAAGCAAGGTTCTCCACCCCTAAAGTGTAAGGTAAGGGTTAGAAGATTGAAAATCAGAAATGGAAAAAGAAAAAGAGAGAAGCGGTTCAACCCCAGCCTCGCGACTTGGATTGCAGCTTTACGAGTAGTAGCAGCAGCAGCAGCAGTAGTAGTAGTAGTACTTGTAGTAGCAGCAGTAGTAGTACTTGTAGCAGCAGCAGTAGTAGTAGTACTTGTAGTAGTATCTAGTACCTACCTACCTACCTACCTAGTAGTAGTAGGTAGTAATCAATTACTCCTACCAGGTACTTCCCCCCAGCAGCTCCAACTCCTACATCAACAGGGGGAATATTCATCATTTTGATTCTCCAATTCATTCCCCCACGCCAGCAAACCACCGTCTACCCTAGTAAACAAGACCCCCCATCATCATCAAGGCGAGAAGAAAGAAAAGAAATCAAGAGAAAGAAATCCGCCCCAGACCGCTAGAAATCAAAAGCACCCTTTAGCGGGACAATGCCTGGAACTCTACTCCGTATGCTCCGTAGGTAATACGGAGTACTCCGTAGCAATTAATTGGATCCCACCGCCTTTTTTTTTTTTTTTTTTTTTCTGTTTTTTTTTTTTTTTTTTTTTTTGGCAGCATTTCTGACTCTAAATTGCTTGCTTGCCATGTACAAGTACATATAGAATACAGTCAGTCTCTACAGCATCCAATTATATTACGAGGTAGGCTGTTCCACAAGCTTTCCTCAATTTCTTCCATCCATTGGTACTACCTTGATATATACCTACAGAGTAAGTATCAAGAAGAATGCAAACAATTGGTAATGTAGCAGGGCTACAAGGGAATGACTGCGAGCTGTATGTACACGTATGGAGAACTTACGGACGGACATACGATATACGGAGATAGTAATAGTACGTACCTATCTATGCCTTGTACTTAGGCACGCGTCAGACTCGCATGAACATGCCTTCAAAGCAAGGTACGAGTACTTTGTCCAGGCTACCCCCATAACAATGCATGTATCCGTAATACAAGTACGGAGTACGGAGAACTAGTATATAATAGGTACGGAGTGGGTAGTCTGTAATTGTCAGCTCTTTTGTAGTAAGTACTTTAGTAGTAGTATTTAGTGCTCCATAAAGTACAACTTGTATATATGATACAATACAATGATACAATACAATACAATGCAATGCAATACAATACAATACAATACAATAATATAATATAATATAATATAATATAATACCTATAGTAGGCACGGTAATACTACTAAGTAGGTATAATAAGGAGTACAAAGCACCACCTTCAGGCTCCCAACTCATCCAACAACGACACCAGCAATGACAACTTCTCAGTTCTGAGACAAATCCCAGGCCATAACCCTAAGTATACATTTTGTCGTCTCGCCCTCTTCCTCACCCTCTTCTTCTTCCCTCGCACTCTAGCCAAAAAAAAATAAACAAAGGAAGGAAGGAAGAAAGCTAGATAGAAAGAAAGAAAGAAAGAAAGAAAGAAAGAAAGGGAAAGGGAAAATGCCGGATATACAGGTGCTTCGTATAGTTTGCTACCCGGCCGAGACAGACTTGGCGTTGCAGGTTCAAACACAGCTCCCTCCCCCAAATACGCGTTTTCCAGTAGACTCCAGGTCAAAACGAGCCCCAAACCCAATCAAAACCCCCCCTCCTCCAAGAGGGAAAATAAAGAAAATGTCCCCAAGACAAAGCCATTCACCAAGATGCAACGAAGCAAATGGGTCCATCAAGCCCATCTTTTTTTCATCCAACAAGAAAGCAGGCATGCTTCCCCTCGTCCTCTTTCCTCCCATACATCGTCGTCAATCATCAACGTTATTCACGTTATGCCCAAAAATTCGCATGTTTTTATCCTTAAAACTCGGTAAACAAATGGCCAAACCTACAATTACAACCACTCGTTAGCCACAACGGTACTTTCATACTTTCATAGATGTGGAAGCACATGTGCTACTCACTCGTCATTACCACTCGGACCCCCATACTTTTCAGGGTCCTCGGGGTATCGGTCAAACTGGCTGGCGTCACCGGCTCCAGCCCTGACTGGCGGCGTATAGGGAGCATCTATATCTTTACGAGCTAGCCGATCCCACGTAACTTCTGCGAACCATGGATGATTTTTGACATCCTGTGATCCTCCAAACAGATTTCCCAATCTCTTGGTCAAGTCGGCCGTGATTAATCGCTCGAGCAAGTTCTGGGCGTCCTGGTTTATATACGCTGGGTATTTGACCTTGCCCTTGAGGATGTTTTCGTATATGCGCATGGGCGAGCCGCTATCCCAAAACGGTGTATATCCGCAGAGCATTTCGTATATCAAAATTCCGAGTGACCACCTTGGACGACATCTCAGTCAGTCATTTTGCTCATTATCAATGGATTGAAAAGCGTCGGGGAGTAATTTTTTTGGGGAGGTTTTTTTTTTGGTTTTTCCCCTTTTCTTTTCTTTTCTTTTCTTTTATTTTCTTTTTCGAAATTCACTTACCAGTCCACAGACTTGTTGTAGCCTTTGTTAGAAACTACTTCAGGAGCAAGATAGTCTGGTGTGCCACACAATGTCCACGTCTTGTCCGGTACTCGTTTCGCAAAACCAAAGTCGGTAATTTTAAGGTGCCCATGCCGATCTAGCAGTAGGTTTTCAGGCTTCAGATCACGATATATGATGTTTTTAGAGTGCAAGTACTCCAATGCTAGCGTGGCCTCGGCTGCGTAGAATTTGGCGACCGGATTAGGGAATCGCTATTGTAATTTCAAAAAGTTAGCCAAAAAAAAAAAAAAAAAAAAAAAAAAAAAAAAACCGCTTTCCTATAAATTAAAAAAAAAAAAAAAAAAAAAAAAAAAAAAAAAAAAAAAAGCAATCCGTTTTCCGAATTGATTAATCTTTGTTTTTCAACATGTTTCATACCCCAGATTTTCTTAGCAGCGAGAACAACTCGCCGCCCTCGACAAAGTCCATGACCATGTAAAGATTCTTCCAGTCCTGAAAGGTACCCCATAGAGTGATGAGAAACGGGTGTTTGACGTCGCTTAGCATACGGCGCTCGTCGTTTGTGTGCTCTACTTGCTTCATCTTGACGACCTGCGCCTTCTTGAGTACCTTGACGGCGTAAAATCGTTGATTGTGCTTGGACTGAACCAAATGAACGCGCCCGAAACTACCAGTGCCAAGCGTTCTCAAGATTTCAAAGTCGGTTAGCGAGTATTTGCCCTTGGTGACACGGGGCTGGGATAACGAGACACTATGTCCATGATGAATTTGCTGGGGTTGGTGATGCTGAGGTTGAGGTTGTTGATGCTGAATAGCCTGCTGTTGCTGGTGTGGAGGGTCTAGTTGCATTTCCGACGGCATATGATGAACCGCCTGTTGTTGTTGCTGTTGTGACTGTTGCTGTTGTTGCTGCTGCTGCAGCTGAGCGGCGACAGCGGGATTAGGGTCGGCGGCGTGGGCCATCTGCGAAGCTGTCTGCTGATACGGCGAGGGAGCGTAGCCGTTGGTCGAGCCGTCATTCTGGGACGAATTGATTAGGTTGCTGATACTAGGGAGATTCTGCGAATCGTGGCCCGGCGGTGGCGCGTAGGTATGAGGAGGGCCTTGAACATTGACGGGATTCATGGCTGGCTGGTGGTCGGCCTCGGAAGGGCTTGTTGTGATGGTCGTGGGGGAGATGGGGGTGCTGGGAGGAGCGGCCGTCGCCGTGTCTCGCTCGGTAGCAATAGTAGCAGCAGGGACCGACGAGGCTGTTGAGGCTGGCGCAGGAGCTGGCGCGGGCGCAGGAACAGGCACAGGCACAGGCGTGGAGGAGGACACGGCGGGAGTAGGAGTGGATGCGGACGGCGAGATGGATCCAGGTGAGACCGTGACCGTGCCTGTGGTAGCACCTGTAGTAACGCCTAGAGGAGCACTACTACTATGACTACCTATAGCTGGAGCTGGAGCTGCTATAGCTGTAGCAGCACCTGTACTCGAGCCAGCCTGAGCGGGCTGCGTCACTTGCGGCTGCAGCGTCGACGAGTTGAAAAGCTTGGAGGCGGCCGGCGTGGGTTTGGGTGCTGCAACAACGGGGCTGGTGGGGTTGCTGGCACTGGTACTACTTGTGCTGGTTGTTGTTTTCGCCGTTGAGGGGTCAGAGCTGCCCTCCTTTGTCCGCTTCTTCTTGAGGAAACTTCCGAGGGAAGGCATAAGGTCGTGGGCAGGGTCTGGTGATTTGGAGAG